>QANT01000568.1:1959-38812 GCA_003254885.1 Purshia tridentata
TTATGAAAAAAAAAAAAAAAAAAAAAAAAAAAAAAAAAAAAAAAAAAAAAAAAAAAAAAAAAAAAAATCGATATTGTTAAAGAGGAAAGAGAAATGCAGTACAGTACCTTAGCTATGGTGCTAGACAAGTCATGCAAGGAGTGTGCTGCTTCAAAAGACTCAAAGAATGAAGCTTCTTCAGGATTTTCAGTAGCACTGACATGCACCTGAAGGGGACCAAAAAGATTGCTTGTCAAACCTTTTCAAATAAAGAGAACAATGAATTTTTAAGTAAGTGCTGACCTTTATTGGTGAAGAACCATCCAGTGGTTGCATATATGTTCCTGTACCAACTTTAGCAAAGAAAAGGCAACCAACTGTATCATGTGAAGAATGCTGATTATCACCACTGATGGATGCCAGAGGAAGATTTGGGCAGGCCAGGACACCCAACACAACTTGTCCCTCATCCAGCAATGCTAATGCTATAGCATATTGGTCTCCTCTAACAAACCTACAACACAATCTCAGAGTAAGCTATCATTCTCAGATTCAGCGCCATCATACGCGGAACCTGGATAATCAGAATTGAGCACTTCCACAAAACTTTCATCCTCAAGCCTACCTTCCAGTTCACAAATAATTTTTGAACTGGACATTTGGCTTTACACCTTAATTAGTTTTTCAAAGTGAAAATTAAACACAGTAAAAATATAATAGTTGTGAAAATAAACAAATTTGAAACACGAAAGTGCTTGAGATCACATTGAAAAAGCTAAAAGTAAAAATATGATAAATGATCACTTAAATGAAATAGACCATCGTATTCTGCAAAGAAAATGACTTCCGTAGCACCCAATAGGGCATTGCAACTTAGTTCATATGAAAGCATGGCCGTTTGTTAGGAGCCTGAAATTTTGGAATGTTGACCAAGAATTGATTCCATGCATGCAACGTGGGCGAACCATACATCGTAGAACAGAATGTCAAATTCAGTGTATTTTAGTACCAGATTTACACTCATCAATTCATGTGACGTGCATCAAGCATGCTCGCAAGAAATAAAGTGATGTAGGACAACCTAGGGGTTTCTAAAAGAAATTCAGGGAACACTGACTGAACCAGATTAGAAAACCATGAATGAAAACTGAACAATAACAATTCATGAATGATATGGAATGCAAATATGGAAGCTGAGGTGAAAAGTAAATAACAAATCAACCCTGTGAATTAAAGACCAGTAAAAAAGAAAGTCCACGTCAAGGTAAGAAATACCATAGGACTCCTCGGTTCTCTAAAGAAAACTGCAGACCTTGAGTAGCTGTTTAGACCAAGACCAATGCTTTTGTTTGGAAATTCTGATTCAAGCTGTGTTTAAGATTTATGAAGGTGAGGTATTAGATTTATGATCTGTGGTTGTGGGGATTAAGGTTAATAGTTCTGGGAATAGAGAAGGGAAAGAAAGAAATAGAAGAATCTGGACTTACTCTGGCAAAGGGTTCTTGGAATCACACCGAGAATTCTCACAAATCACTTGAGAGATCGTGTTTAAACAAAACTCTGAGCAATTTTCATTAACAGATCTCCAGTAGTACAAATAGGCCCTTATATAGGGGCTGGAGATACAAAGAACCCAGAAATAAAATAAGTAATATATGACCCTTATTAATGAATTCTAGGAATCCCAAAAGTCTAATTAATGACTCACACAAACAGAGAACTTGTACCTTGAAAAAGCAAAAGACATACACTATCAATGAACATTCTCCAACAACTACAAGACTCCAGAACATGAAAGTAATAATTAAAGACTTAAACAACTAGAAGACTCCAGAATATGCTAAACAACTAGAAGACTCCAGAATATGCAAATAATAATTCACAACTCCTCTAGAAGACTCATATTTGTTCCAACATTGCTGCCTCACATAAGTCTTCATGCGATCTCCATCAATAAGAGGTAGAGATGTTCAGGAAGGGTAATCAAAGTATGTAAATCAAATGGGTGAAGAGACAAAATGGTCAGAATGATAATAACATCAATCAATTACAATTTTCAATTTGACATTAAAAAGCATTCTTCCCAACCCTTAACTAATCCCTTAAAGGACAACTATCTTGCAACTGCCAAGAGCTAGTTGAATAAGAAGTCCGGAAGCTTACCCTTTGGTACCGTCTATGGGATCTAAAACCCAGTGCCGGCCACAAGAACCACCTTCAGATTTCCCATTGTCAATAGCCCTAAGAACATCTTCAGTGGTTAAATTAGAAACCCGATAATAATCATTATTAGCAAGAGTATCATTAACAAGTCCTGTGATGCGCTCTAGTGTTTCTTCGCCACTGTCTTTGCGAAGATCTCCTGAGTCCTAGAGAGCATTAAAAGTTGGAAGGAGGATTTACAATTCAAGGTTAAAAAAAAAAAAACCAGTTGCTTCATGCCTCTTTATTCTGCAAAAGTTTACATATTCACCTCCTCAGCCACTAGCGAGAAAGGTTCAGAAGGAAGTTCCCTTTCCAGTGCAAAACTAACAAGAGCCTGTGAACCTGGGAATCACAATTAAGCAACAGAAAAAGGAACATAGTCATTTACAGTTTCCTTTATATCAAACCTAATAGTTGAATTAAGTGTAAGAAGTACAGAAAGCACAAACACCATGACTGAAGTACTTAATAGTAACATACAAAAGGAAGATACTCAGTGTGGAACTCTGGGCCACAGAGCATTTGTCATCCTTGCATGGACATAAAGAGAATATAAGATTGGACTAAAAACAATTAAGGTGAACCATATATTTTTTAATTTAGTTATATACGCCTCATACAGTGGTCTAAAGCCTTTTAGAAAAATTTTTGTGGCTAAATCCAGTGGCAAAATGTTTGAGTTCATATTTCAGTATATGGCTATATTTATATTCTAAAGTAAATTAAAATACAAGTTCAAGAAAAACTAGTATCAAATCTAGTCAAGAGAACCTTGCCACTAAATTAAGGAGGAGAATACCAAATGGTTCACCAATGGTATGATCTAGGTGCAAAAGCCTCTAAGAAGAATTATTTTTCCTTTTTCTAGAAACCAAATGCCCTGACATATTAGCTCAGGTGGCAAAAGAGTGGGGAGAGGTAGGGGTAGTCTATAAATTTGAAATCTTGCTCACAACAACAATTTAGCAATACAAAATGATTATATATTAGATCATTTTTCCAAACAAAAAGCCTAATATGGGGCAATAAGATAGCTTCTAAGCCATCTTCAGATAAAATTTGTCCTTCAAATATCAAGATGCCTATGATTAATTCTAAAACCCCCAAAAGAGGACATATAGATTGTATGTAACTGAAAAGCATTCACAGAAGAGTTTGAAAATAAACCATAATCAGCCACTGTGACAGGACTTTTATCTAATTTTGAATGAACATCTGACTGCAACAGCGCCCTTTGCACCTTCTGAAGCAAATGAAAACAATAATTGATCAAAGTTAGATAGGCAAATGATTTTTGATTTGACTAATTTTTTGCAAGGTTGATCTATCAATAGAAATCTTATTCTAAAAAATGAACGGTTTGGATGTTATATATATATATATATATATATCCAACACATAAGTATCATGCTATGTGAAAAAATTAAACACAAAGTAATACCCTTTGTAAAATCATAGCAAGAGTTTTACATTGATGAAAAATCTAGGCTCTTGGGTTTGCTCTAAAGTAATGATTTTCAGTCCTGAATATCCAAATCATCTATGAAGAAAGAGAAGTCGCAATATTGCACAGAAGGAGAGAGCAGAAAAAGTCTGCACATATAACGGGGGAAGAAATTGTTTGGGGATAGAGGCTTTCTTGGATTGAGATGGTACAAAACTTTGAATTCACTGTCTAGTAATAGCAGCAAACTATAGCTATACATATGAAGTACGGTGATAGTCCATGTCCATATGTGCATAAAAGACAAAGAATGGCAAGTTCACGACATGGGTTTTGCTTAAACAGACATTTTGCATTCTGAGTTTCTCTCAAATCGCATTAATCATCCTCAATTGACAATTATGGTTCTGGGCTTTGCTCAAACTAACGCTTCCATCTTAAAATTACTCATTTTCAAGCAAAAAGAGAGGAAGAGAAGGAGAGAAGTATGCCTGGCAGAGGCGAGCAGCGAGAGAGGCAGCTTTTATGGCAGCAGCGAGCTCATTTTCGTAAGACATCGAAGAAAATGTTGCTGCTTGTATTGCTAAAGAGGCCCTTTTGGAGAATAAGATAGAGTGCGTGAATGAGTGCGATCTGGGGATTTTGCGCTTTGCGGGATGTGGAATTTTGGGCACTGCTCTCAAGCAATTTATAGCCATCTTCTCACTAAATAAATTTTCCTTCAGGGGGCCAATTGTAGTGTGATGATGGTTAAATAGAGGGTTTTTAATTTGTCCCAATCACATTCCCATTCTTTTATGAGTGCCAAAATATAGCATGGAATTTTCATGTCAATTAAGTGAATTGAATAGATTATGCAGATTGAATTTTATAATTCAATTAAGGATCAAGTAAACGGAGAATTCCACTCATAGTTTCTGAAATTGATCACATGTACGACTATAAGGGATTTTTCATGCGCAATCCATCGCTAAAAGCCTAAAACCAATGTGGAAGATAAAGTGTTTACACGTTTCATTTGAGTACTATGGGGACCAAAGGCCCAACAACAAAGAAAATATACACAAATATTTTGTTACAGTGGCAACTCTTCTCTCAACGTTCTACACCAATTTGGACAACTAGTTCATTCGGTAATCAAAATGCTGTGATTAAATTGTCGAACATTGATAATTTCCAAGTAAAACAATCACGAATACGCAAATAAATTGGAAGAGAAGTTCCCGAATCCATAATTGATGTAACAATATATAAGTCCAGCTGGTCGACATCATGGAAGACGGACTATCTTGGTGACACTTGAGTCTAGAGCATCAACATTTTTCCTCAGGATTTTGCTGGATATGTATTAAGGAATCCAAGGACCAAAACAATGCTAACATCCCAAAACCAAAGAATTCTACAGGAATAGCAGTCCGAGGGAATTTTAAATTATTAACATGTGCTGGAATTTAAGGGTTGCTAAGCAAAATTTATCAACTGGCAGCAGATTGATAACTTACTGAGCATCCAGCTGCCTTAATATTAGTATAAAGTGTGATGGAAGGCTGAAGCGTAAGTTGTGAACACACATACATACGTATATAACGAAACAAATGTTAAGGATACAGTTGCATGGCTAGACTGTCAATGCCCTTCATTTCTTCATTTAATCTGCGAAAAAAGAGAGGCCATAGTTACGTTGCAAAAGCGCCCACCACCACCCCAAAATAAAGAATAAAAAGAAAAGGAGTGACCTAAAAGTTTAATTCCTCTCCATCGGTCCTAAAACTAAGAATGCACCAAGAGGCTACTGAGACAGATACTCAATGTTACTGAGACAGTCGTCTATCAGTGCATGTCATTGGCAGATATGCTTCAAGAAAGGTAAACGCTTCTTTGAGAATGTAGTGTGTAGCCAGTTATGACAAGGATGTGTGCCACACTGTTGATGGCAAACATAATTTGACAAATATTATATCTTTCCAAATAACACATACCGACTGCAAACACTTTTCCAGATGACACAAAACTCATAAATATCAGATGCTTATTAGTAGGAGATGAAGATTCTGAGAAAAAAACCACATCCTAAATTCTAGGCTGGCTCAAGATCGTCTGATTGATGATGGAGCAATAAATTTATGTGAAGAACAAAAAAGTGTTATTGCAGAAACCACTATTCACAGCATACACCTTCAAAGACAAATTCAAATCATATCATGCATGAATAATTCTGACTGGACATACCATTCAAAGCAATTCCAATTTTCCAATTTCTACTAAGTCATAAAAAGGAGAAGATAATCAAAGTGTTTAACAGTACCTGAGGCTCGCATTTATATACCGATTTCCCTTAGTAGCAGCATCAAGCACTGGAAATTGAAAATCCAATCACATTTCTTATCTTTCTTTTTCGCAATTGGGAATTATTGATTAAAATTCATGCTAAGCAACAATGAAATATTCAAATGTTTTGCAAAAACAGTACCAGATTCTTGAAGGCGGCCGGCCGCATCGCTAAAGCAATGCATGTGATCAACCGAGTTGCTAGTGACCTTCATAATGTGATCGTTCATAATTAGAAAAATTGCTAAGAAAATAGTAAAATAGAATACAAAAAGAATAATAATAAAAAATCTTACTATCTAATTAAGCTAATTAAGATTTTTATTTTTTATTTTTATGGATCCTTCAATTATATATTCCGTGCGTTTCCTTCACTTTTTCGGCAACCAAACAGAAAGTCAAGGTAAAACATACGTAAGCTGGAGTGAAAGCGGCCACAGACAGACCTCGGAGAGAGCCATACGAAGGGAGTCGAGGAGAGAGGTGAAGCTTTCGGCGATGGCGAAAGAGTCCCTCTCGACCACTGCGAGAGCTCGGAATATCTCGGCCTGGTTCGGCGGGGGTTTGGAATCGGTGCGGTCGTCCTCCCCACGATCGAGTGTGGTATCGGGACACGTGGACGGTGAATCAGGGTGTGCATCTGAGATTAGGGTTTGGGAGCTCGTCGGATAGGACCGTTGAGCTTGTTCTCCTCCGTCTTCGTCCATTTTTTTTTTTCCGCGGTCTCTGTGACTGGTTTCGTCTGCAACTGTTAACTGTTGTCAAGAGTCAAGAGCCTTCTGCTTTTTATTTTTGGGGTCAAATTTACTACTTTTATAAATATGGGGGCTGTAAATGCACTCTTGAAAAAAAAAGTTCCAAACTCAATATTACCTATGCGTGAGTCATGAAAGATAAAAAAGAAAATTAGATATCTTAAATTCAAAGGTCCTTGAAATTACAAAATTTAAATAATTAATTATTTTTATCTTCTTCAAAATAGCCGGTCATGATTGTAAATGATGAAAGTCATTGCCAAAACTAGCTATGATCTAGACCTAATTGCATTTCCTCCATAATGTTAAACAAGTGCGACACTTAAATTTATAAGGCGTTTGAATGACATATTTGAGTGTATCAATAAATTTGAAAACGATGGGTTTTTCTGTGGCAAAAAAAAGAAAAAAGAAAATGATGGGATTTTGCTTTTAAGGAGAAAATAAAGGAGTTAACGTCAAATCCTAACATGTTGAAGTTGAAGACAATGGGATTCAAATGCAAAATACATATCATTTAGTTTTTTCTTATATTTTTTATGGAAGAGTTTAAGTCAAGGATCCGAGGTTTGTACTTTGTAGTTTTAGTAGCAGAGTCAGAGATCCAAGCTCTTTAAAGTCCTATTGTCTTTGAATTTGATAATATTACTAATTGGATGGCATTTTCAAGTATGGAATTAAAGCCTTGTTATGGACATAAATACATTGCACGGTGCAATTTGCATCAATATGTGACATTGGATTTTCTACTTATTATGTCGTAAAATAAACCAAAGACATGTCACTTGTGTTCACCAAACAAAAACAGATGAGTCAGATAGGTTAACACTTCCAAAAGAAACAGCAACTATAAACGTGATGGAACCAAAAGAGTTTCATGTTATACGAATCTAATCTAATAACACCTCGGGGTATCAATATTTTTTTCTGCAAAAAATACATTTTCCCTACAATGTCTGTATACAGTATACCATGACAAAAAACTTTAAAATGAGAACTAAAGGAAAGAATGCCCATTTCCATCCACCGATCAGAATAGAGCTGAAGGGCGCAACGGTGAGAAGTCCAGGCTCCATTTACAGTCATCACCTGGTGACTCTATAGTTCTACAAAACCAGAGAAAAGCTTGGTTGGGTTTTTCCTCCAATAATAAATTTATACCTTAAGGTAACATTGAATTAATAATTCTGTATTAATTTATGTAATAAAGCTAAATATTTTTTTCTCTAAAGAAAAAACCAGAAAGATACCTTGACAGTTTGTAACAGCTGTTTGGCTGCTTTGTCATTCTTGAAGTGTGCTCGTACAGGCTGCATGTAAGAAAATCGAAGTTAAGCAAGCAGTAAATAAAGGCCCACAAATGGCCAGACTCTTCTCTTTCTCCTTTATCTTCTTTTCTGTTTTCTTTTTCTTTTGGGAGAGAGATTTCTGGTCCCTCAATCATTACTTCGTAATGTTTGGAACTTGCATATGCCCTAGGCCCCTAACAATTGCGTGAAAGTATTGGGTGATATTATCACCACACTAAGGTTTAGTCAAATTGGCATCAGGCCCTCCGGGAAAATAAAATTGAAAGCACATCACATGTAAACAAATGAGCCTACCTCCAGTATTTTGTTCAATGCTTTTGATAAAGCTGGTTTAAGGTCTGCCGGATGTAGCTCACCACTTCCATAATCAGCAATCAATTCCTCAAAGCTTCTGAAGGTTCTGTATTAGGAGGGGGGAAAAGGCAACACAGAACAATTACAACCAATGTTCCAGGGAAAAGCCCCGACTTGGAAGAAAGCTCAGGACCAAAAAGCTAATTTAAAATGGCACTCTCCGCTTGCTGTAAGGCTCAAATTAGGTGAACAAGCAAAAGCCCTTCCATGAAAAATATAAACCAGAATACAGTTGATCTAAAGTATGTTACTTACTTATTTCCACCATTCTTTTCACTGCGCTCTACAATGAACTCATTAAACCAAGGTAAAACGAGGTACTTTATGTACTCTAAACATGGATTCCCTTCAACAACGGTTGGAGGGCAGTAAGCTTTCTTTATCTTCAAATTAACTTCAGCCTACAATTCAGATATATATGTCAAAGATTATATTGATGAAAATAAAATAAATTTAGTGGTATGCAACGAAAGCTAAACACCCAAATCTAAAACTTCAATATACTTGTCTTCCAATTCATGTGCAGCTAATACAGGTGATTTAACTCTGCCCCCTCCCCAAAATTACAAGTTCAGTTCACCTTTAGTAGCAACCCACCTCATCATCTTCCATAAATATGGAGGACGATACATCACTTTTTGACATTTTCTCCTGCCCTTGCTGAAGACCAGGTAACATGTCTGCAAATCACCAATTAAGAAAATAGAACAAAAACCATGTAACTAGTCTCATATGATATCATAAAACATTAACATTGCAATAGCTGAAATAGGATTCAGGATGTTACGGTGTGACAAGATAACAGGCTTGTTTTTCTTCTTGATGTCGTCACAGTATTCTCTTGCAAGCACATTCACTTTACGCTGATCCATTCCCAACTGGCAGATGTCAGCCTATATAGGCAACATTTCACTTAGGTCAGAATTAAATATATGTTGAAATTCAACATGGGTATTCTTTTTTTCTTCTTTTGATGTCAAATCAAGGATGAATACCATTAACAATTTGATGAACAATGTTCAAGAGATAAGAGCAAAGACTGGAAATTGAAGCCAGATGTCAAAATCCATCATCACATGAATAGCACAAATGACAGATTCATAGCAACAAAAATAAATTGGATCACATCTATTCTGCAAGTGGCATAAACATGCAAGGTTAATACTATTTCCATCTGTGAGAGGTGGCTATGATGAACCGAGCATCTAGTGAGGACTAAATCAAGACAGAAGTACTAATAATGAAATGAGAAGTATCTGTGAACAGCTGAGCTGTAGTAGTTCACTGAATCATATGCGTATGAGTGAAGATCTCAACATATCTCCTCAAAATAAACATCTCATTTTATTATTGTTATTAACTGATGGCATAAGAAATTTTATTTGTTATACTATTCTTTATGCCTCTTTTCATATAGGATGAAGTTACCAAGATCAAAGTGTCTGATACTCTACTTGATTGATTTTCAAGACTTGTGAGCAGAATCAAGCTCTAAGAGTAACTATGCTCATTAAATCTATGAATTCCATCATTTAAACTGATTCTTGTGCACAATGAGACAAGTCCCGACTTTAAAAGAGTTTAAGATTACATGATGTTCATTCTTTTCCATATGGAAAATCCTAGCAGTGCCTGTCATATAACTATTATAAACAGAAGCCACATCAGAAAAACAAATAGCTAGGTTAATAGATAAGTGAGCGCCATGTTAGGACACCCTTTATGGTCCCCTCCAGTAATGGGCCTTTATGCTCTTTGCAGTTTTCCACTAATTCACTTTTCATATTTGTGTAAATTTTAACTAATAAGTACAAAACTGAAGTATCAGCATATACTAAATAAATCATGTCTTAAGAGAATCTACCACATAATTCCTATATTATACTAGCACCATTCCATCACTAAACCATGCAATACTCAGCAATTGAAGAAGCCAAATCAACAGTCAGTATCAACAAAAGGCTACATAGATACAAAATTAGTAAGTACCTTAAGGAAGAATACATCTGCACATTGCATACATGGGTAGAAAATTTGGGCTGCAGTTAACTCGTCTTGCTCATTTCGACCCATAATTTGACTACACCTGGATATATAAAATTGAAAAACTTATAAGCTGAAATTCACCATATATGATAGGCACAATAAGCATCAATATGCAGGTACCGAATAATTCTTGGAAGCTTATTTCTTCGAGCTATATCCATCACAAGAGGCCAGTACTCATGTGATCTTGAATTAATCTCTTTTGACGACCACAAAAACTCAACTTTTCCATCTTCCAGATTCATCCCAACAGCCTTCCATATTTCAATCAAGTAGCGCCCAACAGTCTCGATCTTTTTCAAATCACCCCCCATCTTATTGTTTAGCTGTGCAAACCAATCTGCTATCCATATTTTCACTCTGCAGCCAGCGGAAGTCAGCTTGTTTACATTTATCGTCTTCAAAACCCCCTGCATAACAAGTAACAACCCTTTGGACCTCATAGCATAAACAATGCTCGAATGGAAACATGCCCAAATACTGAAAACCCAAATACTACATATAAATAAGAATTCTTTCATATCACAATAAAGTCTGATATCCCAAATACTGAAACTGAATACCACACTGCAAAATTAAATTTGATCTACTCTCCAAAACTAAAGGAGAATTGTTCAAAATTAAATTATATAAAAAAAAATATGAACCTGCGCAATGTGCATTCGACCGGAGGGTTCGAACCCGTCATAGCAGATGGGTTGAGGCTTATGAGCCAGCAGATTCCGAAGCTCATCTTCTTGAATACACTCTTCTGCCACACTCCTTATTATCTGGTACCTCTCCTCCAAGCTCATTCTTCACCAAAATCACACAAAGACACAAACTTCAAATAAGTTCATATTAACAAACAAATTTAGAATCGAAAAATAAAACACAAAACATAATTTAAAAAAAAAAAGAGCTAGAGAGCCTTACCCGACAGTTGGGTTGGATGAGCTGGAGGCTTGTTGGTCTTGGGTCTGCGAGTCGGAGATGGCGAGAGATTGGACGCCGGCGGCTGGTGGTTCGGACTCCATTGGAGAGCTAAAGAGAGCAGCAGCGTCAGGATTTGGTTTGGGATTTTGCGTTGCGTGTTTTAAAACTTATAATTTGCGTTTCTTGTAGTTTAGGGTTTGGAGAATGAGTTTTGTAGGACACGTTGTGCATTTTATTACATGGTGCCAAAGTTTTGGTCTGGAAACCACGCAGGGCCGGCCCAAGCCCAAGACCAACAAGGCAGAAACCTTGGCCTCATGTTGAGCAAAAGCCTCTATTTAGAGCAAATATTCTGTATAGTCTAGTTTTTTCTATACAACACTGCTTGTTGGACGATGTTGTAATTCAATTCCCAGTGTCGTATATAAAATTTTCTATTTTCCTTTTGCATTTTTAAACTCTTTACTTAGTGAAAGAGGTTTGAGTGTTGCCACACTCCATTTTCTTCTAGTCTTCCTAAGAAAGAGTGAAAGACACAAAGTTGGATGAAATATGTAAATATTAGTGGCTTCACGTTGCCTATGTTGTGATTAGCTGGTCAACATTTGGCTTTGGTCCTAGGAAGCTTCCTAAAATAGTAAAATAGCAGGTGTGATTCATTCAGGGTCTGATTAAATTATCAGCTGGATTTTTGGAATATGAAATGTTGCACGCTTGCACAGATGAGGGAGAGAGAGAGGGAGGGAGAGAGAGAGAGAGAATATCTAAATGAGATTCATCAGCTGTTATTCTCTTCCACATATCCATCCCAATCCTGAACATTCCAACACCTAATCCACATAAACGGCACCCAAAGTAAAAGTCTGCATGACATTGAAAAGAGATCAACTTATTTTCTACAAGAATTACCATTTCAAGTACCTACTACTGTTTTGACCGAACTGCTATAACTAGAAGCACCAACATTACCTTGAAGAGGTGCTACCTTGTGAGCACAATTTGTTTTGAGCCTTGGGAACATTTTCGGCAAGCAATTCTCATCAATTGCAAGGACGGCCTTTCAACAAGCAGGGCCTAGTCCAAATTCCCATGCACACCCTGGAATTTTCTGAAGTGATGACCAACACTTTGCTTTGTCATCCGATCCGAGTTGGCTGCAACAAGCCTGGGACAATTTATTGCATTAAATTCTCCATTTTTCTTTGGCTCTAATCTCTTTGATTATCAGTAGTATAAATAGTAGCTTACATCTTCTTTTGTTTATCCACAAATGTGTCTAGTCACCAAAATGCCTTAGTTTTACAAATATAATATTGTTATAATTGCCTTGTGCAATAGTTGCTTATGCAGAAACCTGTGATCTTTAAGAAAACCGGGGTTGATGATACCTTTACAAGTTGGACAAATGGCAGGCTTCAGTTCTAATATCATCACCGGTGTGCACTGTGCATAGATGGTTTCATACTAGTCGACAAAAGTGAAACATTTTGGTCACATTGAGGAGAATCTAACTCTTGACTTATCATAATTATATTTCTACCTTTAGAAAAGACTGAGAACTTTAAGGACAACCAAATCATAAGCCAATTACTTTGTGCACTAATAACAAATACCACTCCAAATTATGCCATGTTTGACACTTTGCTCCTGGGATTAAAATTTTTGACACTTTATCCCATAAACTCAATTCCGTCAAACACTTAATCCAGAAAAGTTTAAAAAATAATAATTGTTCATAGTTATGTACACATATGGCACCACGTTGAAATCATGTGGCATCTTTTTGTCTTCCCATTTTTGGCTCTAATTGATGATTAACATGAAAATGCACTCTTTTTCTATTATACGTAGTTAAATAGAAAAAACAAAATTACTTAATTCAACTTGAAAAAGAAAATTTATTGTTGGCATTGACAAGTAAGTCTATAGAGTTGCACTCTTTAGAATAACCAATTCCTTATTAATAAATGGATTATTTTTACTATTACATCATGTTGACAATTATATGGTTAGAATAAGAACATAAATGAGTAGATATAAGAGTGGACATTCCTCTTTAGTTGCTAGGTGAACCTTGGTAATGGCTTGAAGTTCATTTGTCTTTGTTGGAAGTTCCTTTAACCTTGGTGTCCTTCAACCCTTCAGCTTGAATTGGAGGCTTATTTTAAGTTGCGGCCACCCCTGCACTTGGTCTTCTTCTCACAACCTCTGATATAAGGGCTGCTTGGTGGAGGCAAGTAATGTGACCCAGTATAATGGGGCTGGTCATGTCGAATCACGCTATAACCAAGAGTTTTGGCATGAGTTGTTTCAATGTAAACTAAGCACACAAGGTGAGCAACAATGCATAAAGTGAATGCCTTGGACATGACCATTTCTTCATAACAAATGGATCCATTGGCTGGTCTGCATTTATTAGGTAATGAGAACTATAGGAGAGATTGAATTGGAGGACGTAATGATGATGAGATTGGGAAATTGAGTTGCTATTTAATGCGATAATTTTTTTCAATTTTAGACAATTTGATAGATTGAACTTAATTTGTATTAACCCTGTTATTTATTATTGGTTTTGTTGTGTCTTTGGCTCGCTTGAAAGTGGGTTTGGGAGTTCATGGAAGTGTCCTTGGACGTTTGGGTGAAGTTAGAAAGGTTGGAAGAGGCTCGTGACAGGTGGATCGACAAAGGAAGGCGAGAACTCATAAGAGTGTCCCAGAGGACCGGTCCCAAGGCTTAGTGTCTTTGGCTCGCTTGAAAGTGGGTTTGGGAGTCCATGGAAGTGTCCTTGGACGTTTGGGTGAAGTTAGAAAGGTTGGAAGAGGCTCGTGATAGGTGGATCGACAAAGGAAGGCGAGAACTCATAAGAGTGTCCCAGAGGACCGGTCCCAAGGTTTGAGGACCGGTCCTACACGGGCTAAAATGGGCGTTTCAAGGTTGAAGCCTATGGAGGACCGGTCCTAGGCTTGAGAGGACCGGTCCTCTGGGGTGTTTTTGGGGTTTCTCGTGTCGTAGCCACTGTAGGACCGGTCCAATCCGTTGGAGGACTGGTCCTACGGGTCCTGGAAGTGGCATGCACTCTGTGGGACTGATCTTATGGGCATGGGATCGGTCCTACACGTGGTCACTACGATTTTCTTTTAGTTTGTGGAGGATTTATGCTTCCTAGTTCACTTCTGAATGTATTCTAAAGCCTATGAGTATAAATAGGTTCTTTAGACTCAGAAAACTCTAAGATCAATATCAAGGAGAGAAAAGTTTCTTAAGTCTTCATAAGTTCTGAAGAGAGGCATAAACTCAAGTGTGAGAGATAGATTAAGACCTAGAGTGAGAGAGAATTTGTGTGATCATTGTAATTCCTTCTCAAAGTTAGTGAAATCTATTGGGTACTCACCGTGGATGTAGGCAATTGCCGAACCACATTAATTTGGTGTGTTGTTTCCTTTATTTATTTGCTATTTACTTTCTTTGCAAGTTTCATTGAAATCCATCAAGAACAAGGTCCGTGCAAGTAAAGGGTTAAATTGCTTATAGTGATTTAATCTCAACAGGTTTAACTTAATATGACACTCAATAACAGTTTGGCTTGAAAGGCCAAACTTGAAATTCGCTTCAACTTTGAATTGGTTGTTTGGTAATTGCCCATAATCCTGAAACTGCATAACACATGCATGCATGTACATACCAATCCACACGAAACACAAAACTCAGTTCTCTTATTCTCTCAAATAACTTAATACCGACATGATCCAACTAATAAAAATTAAAAAAGTAAGGGCCTTAAATCAAACATGAAAGCCATATCGATCAATGTTAAAAATTCAAGTTACTTTGAACCTAGCTACACTAGAGAGAGAGAGAGAGAGCTCAGTTGCAGCATGTATTGCCATTAATTAGTAGCAGTGAAAATATTGCTTGAGCTTCTCGATCTAGACATATATGCTTGTTGTCAAAGTTGGAACTCCCATTTTTTACTAAATCAAAAAAGGGTTAGTAGCTTGTTCGTTGGTTCTTGGGCCAAAAAAAAAAAAAAAGTTGGCACTCCCATTTTTTACTAAATAAGAAAAGGATAATTAGTAACTAGATGGTTTTGTTGATTGTTGGTAAGGCTAAGGATTTATAGAAGAGCAATGAGATTGAACCAAGTTAAAGATATTGCTAGGTGGGTTACAAATAAGTAACAAATGGAATTAAAGTTTATTTAAGTTGTAGTGCAGTTCTTATTTTAGTGATCATTATTAAAGCAACATTATAACTGCTGGATTTCGAGTCAAATTAAGTGTAATAAAAAATACACTTAACAAAGGTTACTTTCTGTGGACCATTTTGATCCACAAAACAACACATCAGTTTTTTATATGGGACTGAGAGGCTCTGAAAGCATAGGACCTTCAAAACTTATAATGACTAAGACTCTACATCAGTTTATAACACTAAATTCTCCATTTATTTTGACTCCAATATTTTTGAAAGCCATTAGTATAAATAGTAACCTAGATCCAGCTTCTTCTGTTCATCTACATATGGGTTTTGTTTTATATCTTAGCTGTGGTTGCTTTACCGTCTTTATTGATTTCTATCTCTCATAACACACCACAAGCTTTTATTATTCTTGCCAAAATGGCCTAAAACCCCTCAGTTTACTTCCATGGGACACTGTCACTTGTAAATGATGATTTGCAAGCACCAATTTCTCTGCATATAATGTCATACATGCCTTTAAAATAACACTTGCTTAATAAGATGGTTCATACGACTCTTATGTGAGCCTCAGCTTTATGAGATATGTATAGTCAAGAAATAGTAGTGACCCTCACCTTTATGAGATATGTAGTCAAGAAATACTACACTTGATTCAAAGTTTTTTTTTTTGGGATAGAATTACTTGATTTAACTTAAAAACGAAAAGAATATTATTGGCAATTTGGCATTGACAAGCAAGTCTATAACTTTGCACTCTTTTTGATTGAGAAGAAGGATCGAACTTTAGTGCACTGTGGATAATTCTCTGATCCTTACAACTGGGCTACCCAACAACTGTATAACGTACGTTGCACTATTTAGAAATAATATAATGAATTCCTTATTAATAGAAGGATTCTTTTGGTTTTTACACAATGTTGATAAATATATGGTTAGAACAAGAACATGAACTAGTAGATATAAGAGGACATTTCTCTTTCGTTGCTAGGTGAACCTTTAGGCTTGAAGCTCATTGTGTCATTCAACGCCGAATTAAATTATTAGTTGGATTTTTGAAATATGAAATGTTGCACACTTCCACATATGGCTCCTAAGTTATGCTCTCCCCTAATATAGTGGTTCTATATAAATTTTTTGTTTAAATTAACGTATAAGGTGAGAGTGTAGACAGGTAAAAATAGTTTTACAAACAAGTAAATATGTATCATATTTGTTTATTAAACTGCTTAATGAGATATTTTACCAATAAATATAGTAAAAATAAGTTTATTATTTACAAAGTTATTTGTGCATAGATGAGAAAACTTGATTGAAATTGAGTTGGCATTGATAAGTAAGTCTATAAAGTTGCACTCCTTAGAATAACCAACAATTCCTTATTGATAAAAGGATTATTTTTACTATTACATCACGTTGACAATTATATGGTTAGAATAAGCTAGCTAGAACATGAATTAGTAGATATTAGAGTAGACATTTCTCTTTAGTTGCTAGGGGAACCTTGGTAATAGCTTGCTTCATTGTGTCTTTGTTGTAAGTTCCTTTAACGTTGGTGTCCTTTAACCCTTTAGCTTGATTTGGAAGCTTATTTTAATTTGCGGCCACCCCTGCACTTGGTCTCCTTCTCACAACCTCTGCTATAAGGACTGCTTGGTGGAGGCAAGCAATGTGACCCAGTACAATGGGGTTGGTCATGTCGAATCACGCCATAACCAAGAGTTTTGGCATGAGTTGGTTCAATGTAAACCGAGCACACAAGGAGAGCAACAATGCATAAAGTGAATGCCTTGGACATGGCCATTTATCAAAATAAATGGATCTATTGGCTGGTCTGCACTTAATTATTAGGTAATGAGAACTATGGGAGAGATTGAATTGAAGGAGATGATGATGATAAGATTTGGAAATTGAGTTGCTATTTAATGTGATAATTTTTGCCAATTTTAGACAATCTGACAGATTGAACTTAACTTGTAATTGTTAACTTTGTTATTTATTATTGGCTTAACTCAATGTGACACTTAATAATAGTTTGGCTTGAAGGGCCAAACTTGAAATTCGCTTCAACTTTGAATTGGTTGTTTGGTAATTGCCCATAATCCGAAAACTGCATAACCACATGCATGCATGTACATACCAATCCACAAGAAACACAAAACTTAGTTCTCCTATTGTCTCAAATGACTTGATACCACTACAAGGAAAACCTTCATAGACATCAGTGGTTACATGCATGCATGTACATACCAATCCACAAGAAACAAAAAACTTAGTTCTCCTATTGTCTCAAATGACTTGATACAGATCCGACTAATAAAAAAATACATAGTAAAGGCCTTAAATCAAACATGAAAGCCATATTGATCAATGTTAAAAATTCAAGTTACTCTCAACCTACTTCACTTAGAGAGAGAGAGAGAGAGCCTAGTTGCAGCATATATTGCCATTAGTAGTAGAAAAAATATTGCTTGTGCTTCTCGATCTAGACATATATGCTTGTTGTCAAAATTAGAACTCCATTTGTTACTAAATCAAAAAAGGGTTAGTAGCTTGTTGGGCCTTTGGCTCTCCCTTTCACGAAAAAAAGAAAAGAAAAAGGTTGCAACTCCCATTTTTTATTACTAAATCAAAAAAGGGTTAATTAGTAGCTAGATGGTTTTTTGCTAAAGATTTATAGAAGAGCAATGAGATTGAACCAAGTTAAAGATATTGCCAGGTGGGTTACGAATAAGTAACACATGGAGTTAAAGTTTATTTAAGTTGTAGTGCAGTTGTTATTTAAGTGATCATTACTAAAGCAATATTGTAAATACTGGATTTCGAGGTCAAATTAAGTGTAATAAAACATACATTTGAGAAAGGTTACTCTATGTGTACCTACTTGTCATAATCATCCACAACACAACAAATTAGTTTCTGATCTGAGACTGAGAGGCCACTCTTTGAAACCACGGGACCTTCAGAACTTATAACGACTCAGACTCTGCATGTCACTTATAAATGATGATCTGCATATATAATGTCATACATGCCTTTAAAACAACACTTGCTTATGAAGATGGGTCATATGACTCTTATGTGAGCCTCACCTTTATGAGATATGTAGTCAAGAAATAGTACACTTGATTGAATGTTTTTTTTGACAAGTATGGCTATAACTTTTAACTCTTTTATATTGAGAAGGAGGATCGAACTTTGGTACAAAGTGGGGAATTCTACGACCCTTACAACTAGGCTGCCCAACAACTGCATAATGTACGTTGCACTATTTAGAAATAATATAATGAATTCCTTATTAATAAAAGGATTCTTTTGGCTTTACACAACGTTGATAAATATATGGTTAGAACAAGAACATGAACTAGTAGATATAAGTGGACATTCCTCTTTCGTTGCTAGGTGAACCATTAGGCTTGAAGCTCATTGTGTCATTCAACGCCGGATTAAATTATTAGCTGGATTTTTGGAATATGAATTGTTGCGCACTTGCACAAATGGCTCCTAAGTTATGGTCTCCCCTAGTATATTGGTTCTAAACAATTTTTTTGTTTAAATTAACGGTCGTAGATAGAGAAAGTTGAGAATCTACACATGTAATAATAGTTTTAACAATAAGTAAATATTTATCATATTTGTTTATTAAACTGCTTAATGAGATATGTTGCCAATAAATATAGTACAAATAATTTTATTATTTACAAAGGTATTTGTGCATAGATGAGAAACTTGATTAAACTTGAGTTGGCATTGACAAGTAAGTCTATAAAGTTGCACTCTATAGAATAACCAATTCCTTTTTGATAAAAGGATTATATTTACTATTACATCATGTTGACAATTATGTGGTTAGAAACTTAGAATAAGCTAGTTAGAACATGAATTAGTAGATATTAGAGCGGACATTCCTCTTTAGTTGTTAGGTGAACCTTGGTAATGGCTTGAAGTTCATTGTGTCTTTGTTGTAAGTTCCTTTAACCTTGGTGTCTTTTAACCCTTCAACTTTATTTAGAGGCTTATTTTAATTTGCGGCCACCCCTGCCCTTGGTCTCCTTCTCACAACCTCTGTTATAAGGGCTGCTTGGTGGAGGCAAGTAGTGTGACCCTGTACAATGGGGCTGGTCATGTTGAATCAGGCCATAACCAAGAGTTTTGGCATAAGTTGTTTCAATGTAAACCGAGCACATAAGGAGAGCAATAATGCATAAAGTGAATGCCTTGGACATGGCCATTTTTTAGAACAAATAGAACTATTGGCTAGTCTGCACTTAATAGTTAATGAGAACTATGAGAGAGTTTGAATTGGAGGAGGTGATGATGATGAGATTGGGAAATGGAGTTGCTATTTAATGTGATAATTTTTGCCAAATTTAGACAATTGGACAGATTGAACTTAACTTGAAATTGTTAACCCTGTTATTTATTATTGGTTCAATTTAGTGTGACATTCAATCACAGTCTGGCTCAAAGGGCCAAACTTGAAATTCGCTTCAGCTTTGAATTGGTTGTTTGGTAATTGCTCATAATCCTAAAACTGCATTACACATGCATGCATGTACTTACCAATCCACATGAAACACAAAAGAAAGTTTTCTTATTGTGTCAAATGACTTAATACCAACATGATCCGACTAATAAAAATTAAAAAAGTAAAGGTCTTAAATCATACATGAAAGCCATATCGATCAATGTTAAAAATTCAAGTTAATCTGAACCTACTTCACATAGAGGAGAGAAAAAGAGAGAGAGAGAGAGAGAGAGAGAGAGAGAGAGATTCTAATGAGCTTATTCATCAGCTATCATTCTCTTTCATAAGTTATCATAATCCTCAAGATTCTAACACCTATGCAACTTAAATGGAACCCAAAGTGCATAAAACTTTTGCATGATAGTCTAACTGGTACAAGACCAACTTTTTGCCAGCAGTTATCCTCTCAAAGTGCTTACTACTGCTTTGACGGCCAACGGCTTTATAGAAGCTGCAACATTCCCTTAAGGAACAATTTAAAGGAGGAAAAGAAGGAATCAATGGGAACATTTTCAGCAAGCTGGAATATTTTCAATGTGAAAATATTGCTTGAACTTGTCTAGGCATAATTGTTGTCAAAGGTGGAAGTCCCACTTTTGTTCTAAATCAAAAGAAAAGGGTAAGTAGCTAGATGATTTTGTTGATTGTTGGAAAGGGTAAGGATTTATAGAAGAGCAATGAGACTGAACAAAATTGAAGTTGCTAAAGGTCAGGTGGGTTATAAATTGAATTAAATTAAATTTAGTTATAGTGCAGTTCATAGTTTAGTGAGCATTAATAAAGCAAAATTGTAACTGCTGGAATTTAGGATTTATGTCATGTCCATTTTTCCTGAGATCAAATGTAATGTTTCCAAATTAAAATGTAATTTGGGTGGGTGGGATAAGGGTTAGGATTAGGATTAGGATTAGGCTAGGTCCAAGATTCGTTTCTTTTCAATGTAACAAAAAAATAAAAATAAAATTAAAGTGTAATAAAGTACAAAACACTTAGGCAGTTTTGGAGGCCTAGGAATGAGAAATCAATTACATTCCGTTGTTTGGTAAGTACATGGAAGGGAAATCATTTTCTTACCTAAGGAAAATGATTTCCCTTATTGGGAGGAAAATGAAACCCTTGCTGGAGCTTGGGTGTTGATTTCCTCCTCTTGGAAAAACATTTATTGCTTATTTTATTTACTAAACTAATCTTGAAATTTTTTAAAATTAATTAAAATAAATATTGTTTGTGTTTAAGAAATAAGGGTATAACTGGAAAATTAGACCAATTTTATTTCTTTTTTTTGCATAAACCAAACAAGGGAATTAAAATAAAAAGGAAATAATTGGTTTACTTTTCCAACGTTACCAAACGGAGGAATGTAATCTTACGTACATTCCCTTCCCCTTGTAAAAGACATAGGAGAAAATCAATTCTGTAAACCAAACGAGCCCTTATAGTTGTCATAATGAAACGCATCAGTATAATGATTCTGGCACATCAGTTTACTGCATTAATTTCTCCATTTTTCTTTGATTCTAATCTCTTTGATTATCAGTAGTATAAATAGTAACCTACATCTTCTTCTGTTATCCACACGTGTCTGGTCACCGAAATTCGTTAGTTTTACAAATATAATATTGTTATAATTGCCTTCGGTGCAATAGTTGCTTATGCAGAAATTTGTGATCTTTCAAGAAAATCTAAGTTGATGATACCGTTTCAAGTAGGAAAGAAAAGCAGGCTTTAGTTCTAATATCATCATCGGTGTGTACTGTGCACATATGCTAGTCGACAAAAATGAAACATTTTGGTCACATTGGAGGATATCTAACTCTTGACTTACCATAATTATATTTCTACCTTTAGAAAAAGAATGAGAACTTTAAGGATAACCAGATCATAAGCCAATTACTTTGTGCACTAATAACAAATACCACCCCAAATTATGCCATGTTTGACACTTTGCTTCCTTGATTAAAAATTTTGACACTTTATTCCCCAAACTCAATTCCGTCAAACACTTTTTCCAGAAAAGTTTAAAAACTAATAATTTCTCATAGTTATGTACACATGGCGCCGCGTTGAAACCATGTGGTATCTTTTTGTCTTCCCATTTTTGTCTTTAATTGTTGATTAACACGAAATTCCCTCTTTTTCTATTATACATAGTTAAATAGAAAAAAGAGAATTACTTAATTCAACTTGAAAAAGAAAATAATATTGTTGGCATTGACAAGTAAGTCTATAGAGTTGCACTCTTTAGAATATCCAATTCCTTATAAATAAAAGGATTATTTTTACTATTACATCATGTTGACAATTATATGGTTAGAATAAGAACATGATGAATTAGTAGATATAAGAGTGGACATTCCTCTTTAGTTGCTAGGTGAACCTTGGTAATAGCTTGAAGTTCATTGTGTCTTTGTTTCTTTTAACCTTGGTGTCCTTTAACCCTTCAACTTGATTTGCAGGCTTATTTTAATTTGTGGCCACCCCTGCACTTGGCCTCCTTCTCACAACCTCTGCCATAAGGGCTGCTTGGTGGAGGCAAGCATTGTGACCCAGTACAATGGGGCTGGTCATGTCGAATTACGCCATAACCAAGAGTTTTGGCATGAGTTGTTTCAATGTAAACCGAGTAGACAAGGAGAGCAACAATGCATAAAGTGAATGCCTTGGACATGGCCATTTCTTCCGAACAAATGGATCTATTGGTTGGTTTGCACTTATTAGGTAATGAGAACTATGAAGACATGGCCATTTCTTCCGAACAAATGGATCTATTAGTTGGTTTGCACTTATTAGGTAATGAGAACTATGAGCGAGATTGAATTGGAGGAGCTGATGATGATCATGAGATTGGGAAATTGAGTTGCTATTTAACACGATAATTTTTGCCAATTTTAGACAATATGACAGATTGAACTTAACTTGTAATTGGTAAACCTGTTATTTGTTATTGGTTTAACTCAATGTGACACTCAATAACAGTGTGGCTTGAAGGGCCAATTGGTTGTTTGGTAATTGCCCATATTTCTAAAACTGCATAACACATGGCCATGCATGTACATACCAATCCATACAAAACACAAAAGTCAGTTCTCCTATTGTCTCAAATAACTTAATACCAACATGATCTNATATTTCTAAAACTGCAAAACACATGGCCATGCATGTACATACCAATCCATACAAAACACAAAAGTCAGTTCTCCTATTGTCTCAAATAACTTAATACCAACATGATCTGACAAAAAAAAAAAAGTATAGGCCTTAAATCAAACATGAAAGCCATATATCAATATTAAAAATTCAAGTTACTCTGAACCTACTTCACACAGAGAAAGAAAGAGGGAGAGGGGGAGAGAGGGAAAAAGAGAGAGAGAGAAATAGAGAGAGAGATTTTAATGAGCTTATTCATCAGCTATTCTCTTTCATAAATTCATCACAATCCTCAAGATTCCAACACCTAAGCAACTTAACTGGAACCAAAGCGTAAAACTTTGCATGACTGACTGATCGGTAGATGTCCAACTTTTTGGCAGCAGTTATCGTCTCAGTGCCTACTACTGCTTTGATCCAACTGCTTTATAAAAGCAGCAACATTCCCTAAAGGAACAATTGCTCTTGAGCAAAGGATCGAGGAAAAGAAGAAATCAATAATGGGAACATTTTCAGCAAGCAGGGCCTATGTTTCCAAATTTTCTAGTAAACATTTAGGTATATATTTCCAAAGCACAATGAGACTGAACCCAATTGAAGTTGCTAAAGGTCAGGTGAATTAAATTAAATTTAAAGTTTACTAAAGCAAAATTGTAACTGCTGGATTGTAAGATTTATGTCATGTCCATTTTTTCAGTGACTAATGAGATCAAATGTAATGTTTCCAAATTAAAGTGTAATCAGGGTGGGTGAGATAAGGGTTAGGATTAAGATTAGGCTAGGTCTAGGATTCGTTTCCCTTCAATGTAACCAAAAAAAAAAATAATAATAAATTGTAATAAAGTACAAAACATTTATAGTTGTCATATAAGACTGAGAGGCCCCTCTTGGAAGCCACATCACTTTAACAACTTATAATGACTCTGGCGCATCAGTTTATTGCAATTCTCCATTTTTCTTTGACTCTAATCTGTTTAATTATCAGTAGTATAAACAATAACTTACATCTTCTTCCGTTTACAACTTGACGTTGACAAGAAAGTCTATAAGGTTGCACTCTTTAGAAAAAAAACATGATGAATATCTTATTAATAAAATGATTGTTTTTGCTATTACTATCATGTTGGCAATTATATGATTAGAACAAGTAGATATAAGAGTTGGACAGTATTCCTCTTTAGTTGCAAGGTGAAGTAATTAATGCCTTGAAGTTCGCTGTCACCCTTGGTGTCCTTTACCCTTTAACTTGATCTGAAGGCTTATTTAAATTTACCGCTACCCCTGCAACGGTTCTCCTTTTCACAACCTCTTTTTGGAAGGTACGTTGCTTGGTGGAGGCAAGCAGCTTGACAGAGTACATTATTTTGGCTGGTCAGGTTGAATCGTGCCATTACCAACACTAGTGGCATGTGTTGTTTTCAATGCAAAGTGAGTACACAAGGAGAGCAACAATGTATAAAGTGAATGCCATACTTGACCATTTATTCAAAACAAATAGGTCTTACTTGGCTGGTCTGTGCTTATTAGATAATGAGAACTATAGGATTGGAGGAGGTGATGAGGAGGATAGTATTGAGAAATTAAGTTGCTATTTAATGTGATTTATTTTACCAATTTTAGAAATGTGACAGTTTGAATTGGCTATTCCCAACTTCAATTTTAACGGATTTCAAAAGTTCAATAAAATCAAGAGATGTTTCTAACTTGGATTTTAAAAGATTTCATAGAAATCTAGGTATTTTAAAAAACTCATGAATTTTATTAAGTAGTGAATTTTGATAAATATTGATGGATTTTGTTTAAATAACAAAGGTTATGAGAATTCTAGTCCATTTCCCTTGAAAATCCTTTAAAATCCTAGTTGGGGATACTCTCAAATTTTTAACACTGTTATTTTATTGGTATAACTCAATGTGATATTCAATAATAGCCTTATGTCAAACTAGAAATTTGCTTCAACTTTAAATTGGTTCTTTGATAACTGAGATAAAAAGTTGTTCCAAACTACTTGTCCTTAGCCATAATCCTCAAACTGCATAACAAGTATGCGTACATGTACATACCAATCCCAGGAAACACAAAACTAGATTCACCATTGTCTTAATCAACTCGATGCCAACATGACCTGATTAAATAAAAGAATTAATAAGATCAGACCTTAAATCAAACATGAAAGCTTTGCACTGTACCATATCAATGTTATAAATTAAACTCTCTCTAAATTACTTTGATCGGCAAGCAATAGACTATGGACGGTACCATGGCTAGCTAAAGGGGGAAGAGATCAATTCTTGTAAAAGACAAAATAGCCAGAAGTATTTTAGCACTACATTAAGTTGATTGTGAACTTTTGGTATGGACGTTATTGCAGTTGCTATATATATAGATCTCATTGGCGACTTATGTAAGTGCCTTTATCAGTTAATTGCATGATTTGACTTGAATATGAGGTATGGGAGACATCCAAAATCTATTCATGATATGTCTGATTTCCATTTTCAACATTGTTTGTGGTGTTGTTGCCATGTTGCCAGCACATGTTGCCATTAGCAGTAGTGATGAAAATATATATTGCGCTCCTCTAGACATGGCTATTGGCAAAGTTGGAACTTCAATTTTCGTACTAAATTAGAAAATGGTTAGCAGCTATGATTAAATTATCAACTGGATTTTTGGAATCTGAAATGTTGCACACTTCCACATATGGCTCCTAAGTTTTGGTCTCCCCTAATATAGTGGTTCTAAAAAAAATTTTTGTTCAAATTAACGTGTATAGAGAGAGAGAGAGAGGCAAAAGTCCAGACAGGAAATAATAGTTTTACAAACAAGTAAATATGTATCAAATTTGTTTATTAAATTGCTTAATGAGATATGTTCCCAATAAATATAGCACAAATAAGTTTATTATTTACAAAGCTATTTGTGCATAGATGAGAAACTTGATAAAAATTGAGTTGCCATTGATAAGTAAGTCTTTAAAGTTGCACTCTTTAGAATAACCAATTCCTTATTGGTAAAAGGATTATTTTTACTATTACACAATGTTGACAATTATATGGTCAGAATAAGCTAGCTAGAACATGAATTAGTAGATATTAGAGTAGACATTTCTCTTTATTTGCTAGGTGAACCTTGGTAATAGCTTGCAATTCATTGTGTCTTTATTGTAAGTTCCTTTAACCTTGGTGTCCTTTAACCCTTCAGCTTGATTTGGAGGCTTATTTTAATTTGCGGCCACCCTTGCACTTGGTCTCCTTCTCACAACCTCTGCTATAAGGGCTGCTTGGTGGAGGCAAGCAGTGTGACCCAGTACAATGGGGCTGGTCATGTCGGATCACGCCATAACCAAGAGTTTTGGCATGAGTTGTTTCAATGTAAACTGAGCACACAAGGAGAGCAACAATGCATAAAGTGAGTACCTTGGACATGGCCATTTTATCAGAACAAATGGATCTATTGGCTAGTCTGCACTTAATTATTAGGTAATGAGAACTATGGGACAGATTGAATTGGAGGAGGTGATGATGATGAGATTGGGAAATTGAGTTGCTATTTAATGCGATAATTTTTGCCAATTTTAGACAATATGATAGATTAAACTTAACTTGTAATTGTTAACCCTGTTATTTATTATTGGTTTAACTCAATGTGACACTCAATAACTATCTGGCTTGAACGGCCAAACTTGAAATTCGCTTCAACTTTAAATTGGTTATTTGGTAATTGCCCATAATCCTTAAACTGCATAACACATGCATGCATGTACATACCAATCCACACGAAACACATAACTCAATTCTCCTATTGTCTCAGATGACTTAATACTAGCATGATCCGACAACTAAAAATTAAAAAAGTTAGGGCCTTAAATCAAACATGAAAGCTATATCGATGAATATTAAAAATTCAAGTTACTCTGAACCTACTTTAGAGAGAGAGAGAGAGAGAGGGAGAGAGAGAGAGAGCCCGATTGTAGCATATATTGCCATTAGTAGTAGTGAAAATATTGCTTGAGCTTCTCGATCTAGACATATATGGTTGTTGTCATAGTTAGAACTCCCATTTTTTACTAAATCAGAAAAGGGTTAGTAGCTTGTTAGTTGGTTATTGGGCCTTTGGCTCTCTTTACTAAATAAAAAAACGGTTAATTAGTAGCTAAATGGTTTTGTTGCTAAGGATTTATAGAAGAGCAATGAAATTGAACCAAGTTAAATATATTGCTAGGTGGCTTACAAATAAGTAACAAATGAAATTAAAGTTTATTTAAGTTGTAATGCAGTTCTTATTTTAGTGATCATTACTAAAGCAACATTGTAACTGATGGATTTTGAGGTCAAATTAAGTGTAATAAAAAATACACTTGACATAGGTTTCTCTATGTGGACCAAATTGTCATGCCGATTCACAACACAACACAACACATTAGTTTCTGATCTGAGACTGAGAGGCCACTCTCTGAAACCATGGGATATTTAGAACTTAATTATAATGACTCAGATTCTGCATGTCACTTGTGAATGATGATCTGAAAGCACCAATTCCTATGTATATATAATGTCATACATGCCTTTAAAACAACACTTGCTTATGAGCCTCACTTTATGAGATATGTAGTCAAGAAATAGTACACTTGATTCAATGTTTTTTTTTTGGATAGAATTACTTGATTTAACTTGAAAATGAAAAGAATATTATTGGAAATTTTGCACTGACAAGCAAGTCTAAAACTTTGAACTCTTTTGAGAAGGAGCTAGGATCGAACTTTGGTACACTGTGGATGATTCTATGACCCTTACAACTAGGCTACCTAACAACTCCATAACGTACGTTGCATGATCTAGAAATAATATAATGAATTCCTTATTAATAAAAGGATTCTTTAATTTGGCTATTACACAATATTGATAAATATATCGTTAGAACAAGAAAATGAATTCCCTGACCAAGAAAATAAACTCCTTGGCCAAAAAAAAAAAAAAAAGAACAAGAAAATGAACTAGTAGATATAAGTGGACATTCCGCTTTTGTTGCTAGGTGAACCATTAGGCTTGAAGCTCATTGTTTCATTTAGCGCTGGATTAAATTATCAGCTAGATTTTTGGATATGAAATGTTGCACACTTGCACATATGGCTTCTAAGTCATGGTCTCCCCTAATATAGTGGTTCTAAACAAATTTTTTGTTTAAATTAAGGTGTGTAGAACACGAGAGTGAGAGTCCAGACAAGTAATATATATAGTTTTACAAACAAATAAATATGTATCATATTTGTTTATTAAACTGCTTAATGAGATATGTTGCCAATGAATATATATAGTACAAATAATTTTATTATTTATAAAGTTATTTGTGCATAGATGATAAACTTTACTAAACTTGAGTTGGCATTGAAAAGTAAGGCTATAAAGTTGAACTCTTTAGAATAACCAATTCCTTATTGATAAAAGGATTATTTTTATTATTACATCATGGTGACAATTATATGGTTAGAATACCCTAGTTAGAACTTGAATTAGTAGATATTTGAGTGGACATTCCTCTTTAGTTGCTAGATGAACCTTTGTAATAGCTTGAAGTTCATTGTCTATTTGTTGTAAGTTCCTTTAACCTTGGTGTCCTTTAACCCTTCAGCCTGATTTAGAGGCTTATTTTAATTTGCGGCCACCCCTACACTTGGTCTCCTTCTCACAACCTCTACCATAAGGGCTGCTTGGTGGAGGCAAGCAATGTGACTCAGTACAATGGGGCTGGTCATGTTGAATCACGCCATAACCAAGAGTTTTGGCATGAGTTGTTTCAATGAACATCGAGCACACAGGGAGAGCAACAATGCATAAAGTGAATGGCTTGGACATGGCCATTTCTTCAGAACGAATGGATCTATCGGTTTGTTTGCAATTAATAAGTAATGAGAACTATGGGAGAGATTGAATTAGAGGAGGTGATGATGATGAGATTAGGAAATTGAATTGATATTTAATACGATAATTTTTGCCAATTTTAGATAATCTAAGAGATTAAATTTAACTTGTAATTGTTAACCTTGTTATTTATTATTGGTTTAACTCAATGTGACACTCACTAATAGTTTGGCTTGAATGGCCAAACTTGAAATTAGCTTCAACTTTGAATTGGTTGTTTGGTAATTGCCCATAATTCGGAAACTGCATAACACATGCATGCATGTACATACCAATCTACACAAAAATTAGTTCTCCTATTCTCTCAAATGACTTAATACCAACATGATCCGACTAATAAAAAAGAAGAAGTAAAGGCCTTAAATCAAACATGAAAACCATATCGATCAGTATTAAAAATTCAAGTTACTCTGAACCTACTTCACGTAGAGAAAGAAAGAGGGAGGGAAAGGGAGAGAGAGAGAGAGAGTATATTGCCCGGTTGCAGCATATATTGCAATTAGTAGTAGTGAAAATATTGTTCATGCATCTCAATCTAGACATATATGCTTGTTGTCAAAGTTAGAATTCCAATTTTATACTAAATCAAAAAAGGATTAGTGGCTTGTTAGTTGGTTCTTAGGCCTTTTGCTCTCCCTTTCACCAAAAAAAAAAAAAAGTTGGAACTCCCATTTTTAACTAAATCAAAAAAGGGTTAATTAGTATCTAGATGGTTTTGTTGCTAAGGATTTATAAAAGAGTAATGAGATTGAACCAAGTTAAAGATATTGCTGGGTGGGTTACAAATAAGTAACAAATGGCATTAAAGTTTATTTAAGTTGTAGTGTAGTTCTTGTTTTAGTGAGCATTACTAAAGCAACATAGTAACTGCTGGATTTTGAGGTCAAATTAAGTGTAATTAATAAAAATTACACTTAACAAAGGTTACTCTATGTGGACCAAATTGTCATACTGATCCACAACACAACACATTAGTTTATGATCTAAGATTGAGAGGCCACTCTCTGAAACCGCGGGAGCTTCAGAACTTATAATGACTCAAACTCTGCATGTCACTTGTAAATGATAATTTGCAAGCACCAATTCCTCAGCATATATAATGTCATACATGCCTTTAAAACATCCCTTGCTTATGAAGATGGTTCATATCACTATATGTGAACTTCACCTTTATGAGATATGTAGTCAAGAAATAATTAATACACTTGATTCAACGTTTTTTTTTAAAATTTTTTTTTATGGATAAATTTAACTTAAAAATTAAAAGAATATTATTGGCAATTTTGCATTGACAAGCAAGTCTATAACTTTGAACTCTTTTTGATTGAGAAGGAGGATCAAACTTTGGTACATTGCATGTGGGTTATGACCTTGACAACTAGGCTACCCAACAACTAGTATACATAACGTACGTTGCACTATTTAAAAATACTATAATGAATTCCTTATTAATAAAAGGATTCTTTTGGCTGTTACACAAGGTTGATAACTATATGCATGGTTAGAACAAGAACATGAACTAGTAGATATAAGTGGACATTCCTCTTTTGTTGCTAGGTAAACCATTAGGCTTCAAGGTCATTGTGTCCTTCAGCGCCGAATTAAATTATCAGCAAGATTTTTGGAATATGGATTGTTGCACACTTGCACACATGGCTCCTAAGTTATATGGTCTCCACTAATATATTGGTCCTAAACAAATTTTCTTTTTAAATTAACGTGTGTGGAGAGAGAGAGAGTTGAGAGTCTAGACAGGTAAGAATAGTTTTACAAACAAGTAAATATGTATCATATTTGTTTATTAAACTGCTTAATGAGATATGTTGTCAATAAATATAGTACAAATAATTTTATTATTTACAAAGTTATTTGTGCATAGATGAGAAACTTGATTAAACTTGAGTTGGCATTGACAAGTATGTCTATAAAGTTGCACTCTTTAGAATAACCAATTCCTTATTGATAAAATGATTATTTTTACTATTACATCATGTTGACAATTATATGGTTAGAATAAGCTAGCTAGAACATGAATTAGTAGATATTAGAGTAGACATTTCTCTTTATTTGCTAGGGGAACCTTTGTAATAGCTTGCAGTTCATTGTGTCTTTGTTGTAAGTTCCTTTAACGTTAGCTAGGGGAACCTTTGTAATAGCTTGCAGTTCATTATGTCTTTGTTGTAAGTTCCTTTAACGTTGGCGTCCTTTAACCCTTTAGCTTGATTTGGAGGCTTATTTAAATTTGCGGCCACCCCTGCACTTGGTCTCCTTCTCACAACCTCTACTATAAGGGCTACTTGGTGGAGGCAAGCAGTGTGACCCAGTACAATGGGGCTGGTCATGTCGAATCACGCCATAACCAAGAGTTTTGGCATATGTTGTTTCAACGTAAGCCGAGCACATAAGGAGAGCAACAATGCATAAAGTGAATGCCTTGGACATGGCCATTTCTTCTGAACAAATGGATCTATTGGCTGGTTTGCACTCATTAGATAATGAGAACTATGAGAGAAATTGAATTGGAGGAGGTGATGATGATGAGATTGGGAAATTGAGTTGCTATTTATTGCGATAATTTTTTCTAATTTTAGACAATCTGACAGAATGAATTTTACTTGTAATTGTTAACCTGTTATATATTATTGGTTTAACTTAATGTGACACTCAAAATATTCTGGCTTTAAGGGCCAAACTTGAAATTCGCTTCAACTTTGAATTGGTTGTTTGGTAATTGCCCATAATCTTGAAACTGCATAACACATGCATGCATGTACATACCAATCCATAAGAAGCACAAAACTCAGTTCTCCTATTGTCTCAAATGACCTAATATCAACATGATTCGACTAATAAAAATTAAAAAAGTAAGGGCCTTAAATCAAACATTGAAGCCATATCGATCAATGTTAAAAATTCAAGTTACTCTGAACCTACTTCACAGAGAAAGAGAGAAAGAGAGGTTGTAGCATATATTGCCATTAGTAGTAGTGAAAATAGTGCTTGAGCTTCTCGATCTAGGCATATATGCTTGTTGTCAAAGTTTGAACTCCCATTTTTTACTAAATCAAAAATGGGTTAGTAGCTTGTTAGTTAGTTCTTGGGCCTTTGGCTCTCCCTTTCACCAAAAAAAGAAAATAAAGGTTGGAATCCCATTTTGTACTAAATCAAAAAAGGGTTAATTAGTAGCTAGCTGTTTTGTTGCTAAGGTTTTGTAGCAATGAGATTAAGTTAAAGATATTGCTAGCTGGGTTACAAATAAGCAACAAATGAAATTGAAGTTTATTTAAGTTGTAGTGCAGTTCTTATTTTAGTGATCATTACTAAAGCAACATTATAAATGCTGGATATCGAGGTCAAATTAAGTGTAATAAAATATACACTTAACAAAAGTTACTCTATGTGGACCAAGTTGTCATATTGATCCACAACACAACACATCAGTTTCTGATATGAGACTGAGAGGCCATTCTATGAAACCACGAGACCATCAGATCTTATAACGACCTAGACTCTGCATGTCACTTGTAAATGATGATCTGCAAGCACCAACTCCTCTGCATATATAATGTCATACATGCCTTCAAAACAACAATTGCTTATTCTCTTTCATAAATTAATCACAATCCTCAAGATAATTACAACACCTAAGCAACTCAATTGGAACCAAAGTACGTAAAACTTTGCATGACTGATTGATTGGTAGAAGACCAACTTTTTGCCAGTAGTTATCCTCTCAAGTGCATACTACTACTTTGGCCCAACTGCTTCATAGAAGCAGCAACATTCACTTAAGGAACAATTTCTCTTGAGCAAGGAAAGAAGCAATCAATGGGAAAATTTTCAGCAAGCTGGTATCATCAACTGAAAGAAAGGCCTTGGAACAAGCAGGGCCTACGTTTCAAAATTTTCCAATAAACATTGAGGTATATATTTCCAAAGCACAACCTGGAATTTTCACAAGTGAAGACCAATAAAAAACTGTTAGCAAAGAATATTCATCAGAGATCGAAGAGCGAGCTAATGTACTCGGTTTCCAAGTTATTTCCGTGATTGTGACACCTAACTTTAATTAATTAGCACCCAAAATCTTGTACATTAAGTACTATCAAAACTGAGAAAATAATTAAAAGGAAAATGTTACTTGGGTAAGAAACAATTTGAAGAGGAATTGAAGCATGAATTGTATGCAGAGAGGAGCACTCCTGATCTCCCAGACAAAAAAAAAGAAAAAAAAGGAAAGAAGAGGAATTGAAGCATGATCATATTACTAGAAATGAAGAAGTTTTAAAAAGGGACTTTTCAGTTGCTGAGCCCATTTCTAATTTTCCTAAGATATATATTAGGCTACAAGCAATAGAAGGTTTTGATTACAAGTAGATTAATACTAAAATTTATACTAGTAATTAGTAACTTATTTCAAGGCTAAAATGATGTAGCGCAAGAGACCAAGGTTTACAAGTGTAAACCTAATAGAACAGGAAACCTGGAGGGCACCAGGAAGTTTGAGAGAAAACTCAAAGTTCATTTAGTAATTGTCAAAAAGTCCCCACATCAACTTAGAAAAAACCTTAAATACGTTTTAAGAAACCATAGGGCTAAATGAACACATAATTAAGGCCCATGGGCTAAAACAAACCCAAATAAAATAAAACGAAAAATAAATAAAATGGTCTGAAACTTCAAATGCTATTTTTAGGCCCTAAACGACCTCGAATGCCCGAAAAAGCCTATTAGTCACATCAGTAGCAGTGAGTTGGAATTGTGGTGCGATTCCCTTCGATTTGATATGTAAATCGACTATATTCGGGCTTAGGAGCAAAGTCTAGTAGAAATAATTTCCCTCGTTTTTGTCGTTCATGCTGCTCTTCAAACTGAATCGCCATCCATTCTACATCATAAAACCTTTTTTCTCACTCTATAGGTGTACCCATATGCTAAATGTTTTCCTCATTTGTTGGAGGAAGAGTTGTAAGCATTTGTTGATTATTAGTTATAATCAACTCAACAGTTGGAGCTATTTCTGGAGATGAGGCTTGACCACGAGAAGGTGTTTTTTGCTCACAGAAGTACACATAATTCGTATCTGTGTGGTTTGTATAGCTGAATGGACTTTCGGACCAGTTATTATTTGGTGAGGCCTTAACTGCACCTCCAACACTACCACCCATTCCATCTTGCTGTTGATTGCTTCTAAAAGTATGAAAGCTCAAGTCATTTTCATCGAAACTCTTGAGCATTGCTCGAATAATTGTCCATGTAGAGGCTCTTGAGTCGCGTAACACCAAGACCTGCCTCTGATTGTAAACAAAGGAAGCAACAAACATGATGAGAGCAAATATTGAAGCCACCCCGGCAATGAGGAATAGGCCCCAAAAGCTATCAAGCCCAAGACTGTTGCTAGAAACCTTTGACGTTGAGTCTTGACATTTGCTGTCTTTCTTGAACCATTTGTCTTCGATGTGCAGTATCTTGTTGCTTTCAGTCACATTTAGGACTGCCTGTGACACATCGGGTAGAAGAGGAGAATGCTTTGGAAACGCCTACAATTAAAGCATATATGAAAAACTCTTATGATTTTTTCGGCAAACAAATGTAGAAAATATAAATATAACCCCACCCTACAACCAAATTTATGATACTTGGGGGGGGGGTTGGTGTGGGAAGAGAGACAGAGACGGAGAGATCTTACAAAGCCATAACCATCAGTTTTCAAGATGGGTCCAATCATGGTGTATTTGGGACAATATTTTGCAACAAAAAGCTTCAAGTTTGGGATTCCATCAACAAGAGCAGAAATACCACCCTTTGCAGTCCCTTTTGAAAGAGCTTCATCACAGTCTTCCATGGATTTCATAGCCTTAAGCTTGGAATCATGGAAACCCAGTTCTAGCAAGGCTCCGTGAACATAAGACCTTTTTATGTAGCCAACATTATCCCCATTCTTTAAAAGATCGTTTATCTCAGTAACAGTTGGCTTCAATTGTTGGACTGTCAATAGTGATGCTAGATTAGCTGTGTAACTTTGAGTCAGTATTAGCATAACAAAGAACCATATAAGCATCACCACTCTAGCCGAGTTGCTTACTACTTTCTCCCTTGTACAATGTAGATCCATGATTCAATAATTGTACAACAAATTAATTGACAGTCCAAATTAGTTGAATTCGTAGTTTGAAATTTGCAAGAGAGAGGTGATGGATGATTACTATGTGAAAAAACCATGGTTGAAAAGAAGAACCAAAAGCTTGTGCCAATTTGATAAGAGGGAGGGCCACGAAAGTCTTCATTAATTCGATGCTCAAGCACCCAAACCACAAACGCAATAAATGCAAAGAAAAAAGTTATTGTGAGCCAGAGGCCCCATGTCAAAGGCTTCAAGAAAACCCATGCATTTTTGCCTCTAGTGTCTTTGATTGGCACAACCATTGCTATACCAGATTCTGTGTATGGCATTGTAAAGTCCACATACCGGGACCTGTTTGCTCTTATTGTTATATCTCCCACCACAGCATCAAACTTCTGCCAATTAGTAAGTAATTGAAACATGTAAGTGCATTAATTCCAATTAGTTATTTATATTAGTCAGTTAAAGATATGAAGAAATTTTTCCCGAAGATGGAGTTGATAGATCAAATCATTTAAGTGAGATTAGCAGTGGTGCCATCAGAGTTTTCAAAGGGAATGAACTCATAAGGACGAGCATAGGGTAATATTTCCACTGCAGCAACAAAGACATCAATACTGAACCCAGTGACCTCCATTGTGTTTGTTTTAGGATCCTTGGTGACCTTAACAAACTCAGTGAAACCTTCTTTGACAGGGACTCCAATTCTCAACTTTTTGTTGCCGTATGTTGGGATCTCCCATCCTTTTGGAAAAGAGAGAGAATCTCCGGGCCATATAATGGGTCCAATATCGCACTTATAAGTCGAAAATGTAGTACTGCTTGTGTTTGTTGATAATGTTCTCACCATCCCATTTTCAGGTGTCCAGAATGCAATTGGTCTTGCTCCATCACCATTTACATTCACGATTTTAAAAGTTGATGACTAAAGCTGGCCACCAACAAGTTTGAACTCCCCTGCTATGCCTTTGAAACTAGTATTTGATATGGCATCAGAAAGTTTTTGACCGTATTCAGAGACCTTAAAAGTATCAAGATCAGCTGATGAGTTGAACGAATCAGTAATATTTCTTTTTTTGAATCCAAAGCTGGTTGTAGTAGTACTCCCAACTTGTTCAATTGCCCTGGCTAATGCAAAAGCAGCATCATAAGCCCAATATCCGAAAACATCTAATTCCGCATCACTGATCTCCGGATTGTCTATTTGGAATTGCATTTTACACCTCTCTGTGAACTCTAGACGCTTCCTTGTTCTTGGAACATAAGTTTCTACACCCAACACTTCTTGCATCGAATTCAAGACCGAATCCATTGACCTCAAACGATTGCCTACCCCATTGGTCATGATCCAAACATAGCCTTTGCTCATCATCCCAATCTCTTTTGCCTTGGTGAATAGGCCTTTGCAAAGATCGGGCATCATATGCACAATGAAGACTCGAGTTTGCATAGTCATTAACTTGTAAAGCTCTATCTCAATGTGATCATTAGTGGCAGATTGGGGAATGACACTTCTGTTGAATAAAAAATCGTTTGGGAATTAAAACCAAATTCCCACCATCATGCAACAAGTAATAAATTTGATGAAGAAGAAAATAAT
>QANT01000570.1:0-82693 GCA_003254885.1 Purshia tridentata
TTTCTTTGCGACACTAATGTTTAATGCTAATGCTCCCTTTGTTGATAGTCAAATGATTAGCTATATTATATTATAAATTATTAATTTAAATTATGCATTCAATATAGAATTTACTTAATTTATAATATAGATTAATAGTTTTAGTATAGATTAATAATTTGATCATGAATCTACACTATAAAATGATACAGTTTAATTAATTAATATGAAATTAATACATAACATATTAACATAAGAATTGAATCTTATTAGATTCAAGAATGCTTTAACAGATAAATTATTTTCCTTATCTGACAACATTAGTGGATATCATTTTTTATGGAAATTGACAAAAAAGGAGTCTCACTTGAAGATAGTCTTTTTTTTTTTTTTGGCCAAACTCACTTGAAGATAGTCAATTGCCTTGTATATGGAGGTAACGTATTATCATTTTAAGCCGTTGGATTGGTTTGATTGAAGCGATGAGTGCATACAAAACAGTCGGTTTCTTATTTCTTAATGGTGTGGTGGCTCATTGGTCATAACTCATTAGCAAGGTTTAAGATGTAGTGGTGGAATTACTACAAGTAATGATAATGACACACAAGGCAGTTGAGGAATATTCAAGCCTTGAAGCATAAACAAAACTAGATCCTCTATACAATATATAAGGCCGTATACGGCATCATCCAATAAATTCCTCGTCAATAGTATATCATCATTAGAATCATAGTACAAACATGTATTTTATAAAAATATAAAGCTTATTTGCACTTTTTTTCGTTAAAATTATAGTTTTGCTTTACTTCACTCATTTAAAGTTTATAATTTTTTTGGTAAAAAAAAAAGTTTATTATTTTAATTTATTCTTTATAAGTTTTTTTTCATATCTTACATAACTCGAAATTGTCAAGTTCTTTTATTTTATTGTTCAAATTGTTAAAGTGGCACAAAGTAAATTGACAATAAAATTGATGAATTTAATGGTTTTGAATATGCGAGACACGAAAGAAAGTTATAAAAAATAAATTAAAACAATAAACTTTAACATAATAAAGTGAAACAAAACTATAATTTTAAAAAATAAATAAGAAAAATACTAAATATAATATACTCACATCATTTGAGATCTGTATCATTATTTAGTATTTATTTTTGTCTGATTCTTATTTATTATCTTAATCTCGGTGTACCACAAATTATCACTTTCACCTCCCAAAAACGAGCGAAAAGGAAAAAAACCGAGGGAAAAAGAAAAAACTAAAAAACAAACTCCTCGTTGGGAATTGTGTTTATGTACAAAAGTTAAAAGAACGTTTCTTTCACACGCTAAGGAAAAGTGCCCAACGCTGAGGGATACAACAGAGAACGACATCCCCCTCTCTCCCTTAGACACAGAGAGAGCAGCAGAGCCATGGCTTCTTCTCCCTCTCTACTCTTCGCAGCCTGTAGTATCCTCATCATCCTCAATACGCTCTTTTCACATTCGGTCAAATTACCATTTCACCCCCGGGACATGCTTCCTCTCTTGCCTAGACAGGTTTCGTGGCCAATCCTCAATTCACTGAACGGCGCAGTCGATCTCTTGCCCACTTTCGTAGGCTCGGCTTCGTCCACTAACAACAGCTTGCTGTGGAAAGGTGCGTGCTTTTACGAGAACACGGCTTGGATGGAGTTCCACAACAAGAGTGGCAGCGAATTTGGTGGCGGAACTCTTCATATCAAGGTATGCAAAGACCTGAAAGTTTTTGGTTTAGTTTATTTTTTTGGTTTGTTTTTCTTTCATTTTGAGTTGGGTTTGTGGAAATTTGGAGTTTTGAGTATCTGGGTATCGAACTTTCTTGAACTTGGAACTTTCTTTATATATTTTCCTGCTTCATTTCTTTCAACTTTAGCTGGGATTGTGAAAATGTTAAGTTTTGGTTATCTGGATGCTCGATTCTTTCTTTATTTCACGAAATTTTTTGTTTTTTGTTTTTGGGGTTTTAGTTTGATTCTGGGTGATTTAGTAGAAATTTGGAGTATTGGGTTTTGGGGTATTGTAGTTTTTGACTGTACAGTGGGAATGTAGGCTTGCTTTTACTGCTGTTGGTTTTCTCTAGCTTCAGTGGTTCAATTGGTAAGCTAATTGGATATTTTAGACTGTCAGAGTATTGGATGCTGGATACTAAGGTTTTAGTTACATTTTCGGTTAGAGCCTCTAGAGGGTCTCTTTTGATTGTTCTGTGAGTTATAGATCCAAAACATATTCATTTGGTTTTGTGAGTTAATTTTGTAGAACATTTGGGTATCGGGTATGTGAATATACTATAAGTGTGACATATGTAGTATTTCTGAATTTGTACTTCTTATGAGTTATGATGATGGTTTTCTTCCGATGGGAGGAGGGTACCTAATTTAGGCTATTTAGAATCTTAGATTTTCATGAAATACTGAATTCTTATTCTTAGAAAATCTAGGCCATTTATCAGAGTTTTCATGCTTGTATTATAATGGTTGAAAATTGAAGCTGCGTTTGTATCCAGGTTAGCAAGGCTCATAGTTGGACATGTATGGACATTTATGTCTTTGCAACTCCATACACTGTCACATGGGATTACTATTTTCTGTCTCGGGAGCATACACTTGAGTTTAAAGAATGGCAAGGAAAAGCTGAGTTTGAATATGTAAGCTTCCACTATCTAGTATTAAGAAATTACTTGATATTCCAATTTGCCTTGAAAGAAAATTAAGGCTAATCTGGTCTTTAATGTTACCAAATCAGGTCAAAAACAGGGGAGTTTCTATTTTCCTCATGCAAGCAGGTATGTTAGGCACCCTTCAAGCACTGTGGGATGTCTTTCCCTTGTTTACAAATACTGGATGGGGTGAGAACTCCAATATCGGGTTTCTAAAGAAGCACATGAGTGCTTCTTTTGATCAGCGTCCTCAACCTTGGGTAACAAATATTAGCATTGATGATATTCACTCTGGAGATTTCCTTGCAATATCTAAGATTCGGGGGCGGTGGGGTGGATTTGAGACTCTAGAGAAGTGGGTCAGTGGTGCTTATGCTGGTCATTCTGCTGTTTGTTTAAAGGATTCTGAAGGAAAGCTATGGATTGGTGAATCAGGACATGAAAATGAGCAGGTACAAAGTTGCTAAAATACTATATGTAATTGTACATCTATTTTAACTTTGGGCCTAGTTGCACCTTCTACCCCTTAAGAATATGGGTTTGGACTTTGGAGGTTCAGTTTCTGATGAATGCTTGTGCATGAATTTATGGCATTTGTTTAAAGAAATTCCAGCTAGTACTCTGTGTAATTGTAGGTTTTAATCTTCTTCTTCTTTTTTTAAACTGTTATTATTTTCTTCCAGTATTTATATATAGGTATTCACCATTACCAGGTCAATCAAAGAGTACTAATTTAAATTATTATTATATATAAGGATTACTAATGATGTAACTATGATTTTTGCCCTTGCACTTTGGTTCAATTGGCAGGGGTGAAACGGGATGGGATGGGTCTTATGTACCAATGAATATGAAACATTATTAATCTCTCTCTCTCTCTCTCTCTCTCTCTCTCTCTTATGTATATATATGTATATATGTATCATATAATATAATATAATTTGTGGTTAATGTTGAGGTGGTTCTTTTTTTCTTTCATATTCTAGGGAGAAGATATTATTGCTGTGCTGCCATGGGATGAGTGGTGGGATTTTGAGCTGAATAAAGATGATTCCAATCCCCATATTGCATTGCTTCCCTTGCATCCTGATATGCGAGCAAAGTTTAATGAGACTGCTGCCTGGGAGTATGCAAGGAGCATGGCTGGCCAACCGTATGGATATCATAACATGATATTCAGCTGGATAGATACTATAGACGGGAACTATCCACCCCCTTTGGATGCTCACCTGGTGCTATATTTTAACTAAATTAAATATTTCTTTGTCAGGGTCTACAGTATTAGTGATTCAGTGAATGTTACAATCTTTTAACGAATCTCCTCAGTTTCGCTTTTGGCATTATTTAGTATCTGAGAATTTAGTGAGTGTTATGCAGTCAATAGAAATTATGTATCCTCATTGCTTGTGGGTTATGCAGGTTGCTTCTGTTATGACAGTTTGGAATCAAATACAGCCTGCATATGCTGCTAACATGTGGAACGAAGCCTTGAACAAGCGACTTGGAAGTCAGGTGTTGTGAAACTTTTTCCTTGCATTGCAATAATGTGGCTTATATTATGAGGCGTGTGTAACTCTCTCTTTGACAAATATGTATTATTGCCCCCATGGCATCAGATTTCAGGAGGGAATGATAAATGGGCATGCCTTCAGTTAGAAAGATCAATTGGTCAAGATTTTTAGTTTTGCTTGGAAATCAAGCAATTAGTGAAGATGATCTATGGAATCCATTGTGTCATCCTTATTCTTTTCAGTTTCTGATGTACCCTTTATATTTCATGCAGAACCTTAGTTTCCCTGATATTCTAGTTGAAGTTGAAAAGCGTGGGTCATCTTTTGATGAACTGCTGACAATTCCAGAACAAGATGATTGGCTATACAGTGATGGGAAGTCAACGTCATGTGTGGCCTTCATTCTTGAAATGTATAAGGAGGCAGGACTGTTTGATCCAATTGCCAGCTCTATCCAAGTCACTGAATTTACGGTGAGCTTATTCAGAATACAATTCAATATCTGTTTGCTTGAATAAACAGGTCACTTTTTGCATCATCTCCAAAATTAAATCCACGGTCTTAAAAACCGCAGAATTGTTACTAGTTCCAGGGAGCTAAAAGATCAATGATGAGTGACCTCTTCTCTCTTCAACATGAATTGATATAATATTATTGCTATATGTTTTATTAAGTGCTATTTACTAATATTTGCTATAAAAAAATAAAGTGAACAAATTATTGAGGTTAATGTAGCTGTCCATTTAAACTTTAACCTAATGGGTCCTTTGGAATGAAATTTTTTCATAAGGAGGTTATATGTTGATTTGTATTAATGAACTTTATTTTCCATTCATGCAGATAAAAGATGCTTACATGCTCAACTTCTTTGAAAATAATTCAAGCCGTCTGCCGAAGTGGTGCAATGATGGGGACACTGTGAAGCTTCCTTTCTGTCAGATTCGAGGGAAGTATCGAATGGAACTACCTGGATACAACAGTATGGAACCGTACCCCCATATGAATGAAAGGTGCCCATCACTGCCCCCCAAGTACTCCAGGACAAAGAATTGTTAGTCTTCAATTGGTTCCTTTTACAGATTTGTTACACCTATGGTTGTTACCATACCGGTTTCTTTTGGTTTTAGTTTAATTTTATTTTTGGATATGAAGGTATGAAAGATGGCGAAGCTGTAAATATTTTTATGAGTCAGGTGCAAATAGAAGGCAGTGTCAATGTTACAATTGTTGTACAATGTACAGGATTAAAGGAATATGATTCGTAATGCAAAAGGGTAATGAATGTCTGGCTCTTCAAGAATGATTTCCGTATCTTTTCTTTTTTCAATTTCATTCCAAATTGATTAATAAATGCAAAAGGGTAACGACAACTTCTGAGTTCTGAAGGAAGCTCATAGAATTTTATTGCTTAATAAAGGCATGGAGAGTTTGTAGAATTATTACATTGAGACGTGCTCTCTGCTTTTACAATATGTCCGCAAGCTTGATTGAAAATTCAAACAATTCTGTAATTACAATCGATAACATTACCGGAACATGTCTAAATAAGCATGACAGCTATTTTAAGAAGATAAAACATCTTAATATTTAACATGGTTTCCTTGGCGTGATCTGTATGGGTAGTCCTTGAGTAGGTACTGGCATGGGAGCCCTACTGAAATTACTGTCTGCACTTAGCTTCCATGTGAATTGAGTTACCATATAATGTATTTCAACAAGGTTGCTGATCCTGGCAAACTCGTATCCCGGACATATTCGAGGTCCCCCTCCGAATGGAATGTAGCTGTAGGGTGGAACTGCTGCTTGGTTCTCGAACCTACTCGGATCAAACTTTGATGGCTCTGGGAATATGCTATCGTCCATGTGGGTCATAGGAGTAGCCCAGAAGATCTAATAACATGGGATGTTAGGATTTTCATCAGTTCTATATTTTTGGAAGAGGAGTGAGATGCTGCATTAATTTATGCTTATGGTAAACTTGAACTTACCTGCCACCCTTTAGGGATGAGGTGTCCTTCAAACTCAATATCTCTTAAAGCCCTCCTGAAGCCACCAAAGATAGGAGGAACCACCCTCATAGTTTCCTGTGCTACTCTCCATGTGTACTTCATCTTGGCAAGGTCTTCCCATGTCAGAAACTCACCTGATTTACTTCTAGCTATTTCTTCCTGTTCTGAAAACCACAAGTCAACGGGCATCAATGACATTGTCAGTCCCTCTCAGGCAAGAAAATTTAACATCTTGCTTTTCATTATTTAATTCTGTGAACATAAACCACAAACCTGATTTGTTGAGTGAAATAGAGGGGTGGTGGGGGGTTAGGCATACCTTGAAGAACGGCTGCATAAACCGCAGGTTCGGTAGCTAGAAGCCTCACAAGAAAAGTAATGAGAATAGATGAAGTGTCATGTCCTGCAACCATGACTAGCATAACATTGTGCAAGATCTCATTTTCAGTTATTTCTACTTCATTTTCAGCATTTCGGATGCTAAGCATGCAAGTGATAAGGTCTTGGGTTGGAGAAACTTTTTTTTGCTCAAGTTGCACTCTCTTTTCACATATAATTTCCCTAATCATGCTCGAAACCCTCTTGCTTGCCTTGAGGCTGCGGTTGTAAGGCGTGAAGGGAAAGTTAATTGGGACAGACCACATTCCTTCTATCATTAGTTGGAAACACCTCACCAATTCGTCTCTGCGAGATCCTGGTTCAATCCCAAAAAGCAGAGAGCATATTATGTTGAATTGGAGTTTCTTCATCTGGGGCAACACCTATCATCAATAGAAAAACTTTGTTAATTGACAATGAATTGTATAAGTTTTCTTGAGTGTACCATTTTTTTGAAGATTACAAAGGAAAACCAGGTGCATAAAGAAATATTGTTGGACAAGTTCTGAAATTGCAGGGAGGTTTTTAACACACACACACACACACTATCTGTCTCAACATTTGAAAAGTTTTTAATTTATTGTGTTGACTTACTGTTACTTGTTGCTTGCCATGCCAATGCATCTCAAGGTGTTTCCTGATTTCTTGGTCCATTTTCCCCACATATTGCTTCAGTGACTCAGGCTTCAAGAACATCATCAGAGCATTTCGGACACGCTTGTGATCGTGTCCATTGAGCTCCAATATATTCCGGTCTCCCACAATAATACGACTAGCCTCAGTTTGTTGGCTACCAATGGTGTTGCTATCACTGGTGAATATTAACTTGTTTGCAGCCTGTCCATGAATGAAGACTGTTGGTTTGCCAAAGAGACTTAGCTTAGAAACTGGACCATACTTTCTGATTCTCTTTGCAAGCCATTTTTCTGCAGTGTTGGCACGCATAGCTCGGAGAAGACCGAGACTGTGGCCTATTATGGGCAGTCCCAATGAACCTGGAGGAAGCCTTTTTGACTGCTTTTTTCTTCTTATAAGGAGAAAGAAGATGGGGATCGTGAGGAAGAGGAGAATTGCGAGAAGAGGGGTATCCATGATTTTTGAAGCCTTTGATGAAGAGAGTGAGTGAGCAGAAGTTTCCTGATGAAGATGGCCGGATTGATGAGATTGAAATCAATATAAATGGGAGAGTATAGAGTAGCTCTTGTAAAGGAAGCTAAATATGGTTTTGTTGTCTTCTGGGAGGGTATCTCATATTACCTATAGGACAAATATTCCATTTTAACACTTGAAAAGCTAAGATTTGAATTTCTCCATTATACTTGCATTTATTTGTTTCAAGTTTGATCTTGTGTTACAAATATAAGAATTATAAATCTATGAATACAACTAGCTGGCACACATGCACTGCATTCTATTAAAATTATGCAATTATATATTACCGGCCTGTACACATTTGACAAAATATAAAACAAAACAAAGGGGTAAGGTGGCCAAAGTTCCCTTCAATTATTGACTCATTGTTTCTTTTGTTTAATCAGGCAGCAAAATTAAGGTTAATTTGATATATGGAAGAGACATGATGTTGTCATCACTTGATCATAAATTATGAAAAATAATAATATTTTCATCATGACTGTTTTGTCGGTTGTCTGCAACTCGAGATGATCCCAGATATGAATAATAAAGAAAAAAGATAATATATATCGGGATAAAGTTGACTCGTGTTCGATAATAATGCATGTGTGCTCTCTTGTTCGATTGAAAAGAGAGCATCACTCTCTTTGAAAGGAGTGAATTAGCTTTGGCAGAAGTTGGAAAGATTCAACTTGGGAGGCTCAAGCTTCATTCAACGTGCATGTAGAAGGTATATACAATTATATTATTAACATTTGAGAACACGTTCTAATTAAGTACACGTTAAGTACACCCATTATATGCAATAGTTTATTTTTCTTGATTAGATTCTTGACTGTGTGGTAGCTCGGTAGGTCTCTTATACCAGGTTTATTTTCCTTAAATGTAGAGTTTTATGGTTGAGAAAATAAGGGTAGGCAACGTTTTCTTAATAGAAAATATTAATTAAAATTATTTTTAAAAATATTGTTAAGAGAAATATTTCTAGAGCAATATAACTAGTCGTGTTTTCTTTTGATTAATCAACAACAAATTTAAGATCAACTTCTTCCTACTAAAGAAAGACTACGTGTCATTCATTAAACAACATGCTCATTGACAGCATGTTAATTATTTAAATAAATTTTAAACGGCTGAAATTTCAATCTTGAGGATGGAGAGAAGAGGAGGGAGATAAAAGAGAGAAATAGAGATCCTCATTCCAAATTATGATACTATTTAAGTTAACTTCTTTGGCTATGACAACTATTTATGTTGATAAAGCTCTATCATGCATATATATGTGAATATTTACAATGGTTTCCTTGGCATGATTTGAATGGGAAGTCCTTGAGTAGGTACTGGCATGGGATCCCTACTGAAACGGTTGTCTGCACATAGCTTCCATGTGAACTGAGTGACCATGTAATGGATTGCAACAAGGATTTCGATCTTGGCAAACTCATATCCTGGACATATCCGAGGTCCTCCTCCAAATGGAACGTAGCTGTAGGGTGGAATTGATGCTTGGTTCTCAAACCTACTTGGATCAAACTTTGATGCCTCTGGAAATATGCTATCATCTATGTGTGTCATAGGAATGGACCAAAATATCTACCAATAATATGAATTGGATGTTAGGATTTTACAAGAGAATGAGATCGAATGAGAATTATATTAGCTAGGGATATGTTAGCAAATTTGAACTTACTTGCCATCCTTTAGGGATGAGGAATCCATCATACTCAATATCTTTCAAAGCTTGCCTAAAACTAGCACAGATAGGAGGAGTTACCCTCAGAGTTTCCATTGCAACTCTCCATGTGTACTTCATCTTGGCAAGGTCTTCCCATGTCAGAAATTGATCTCCTGATGTGGATTTACTTCTAGCTATTTCTTCTTGTTCTGCAAGCATCAGGTCAATCACATTGCATCGATCAGTCCCTTTTAGGCAAGAAATTCCAAAATCTTGTTTTTATTAGTGGAATTAATACTCATGAGCACAAATAATCAGGTTAGATAAGATACATACAGAAGAAAACATTGCATACCTTGAAGAACGTGTGCATAAACATGAGGTTCATTAGCTAGAAGCCGCAAAAGAAAAGTGACCACAGCAGCTGAAGTGTCGTGTCCTGCTACCATGACTATTATGACATTGTGCAAGATCTCGGTTTCGGTTAATTCTTCTTCATTGTCAGAATTTCGGATGCTAAGCAAGCAAGTGATAAGGTCTTGGAGTGGAGAAGCATTTTTTTGCTCAAGCTCCACCCTCTTTTCGCGGATGAGTTCCTTAATCATGCTTTGGACCTTCTTGCTTGCTTTGAGGCCGCGGTTGTAACGCGTGAAGGGCAAGTTAACCGGGACTGACAAGATTCCTGCTATCATTTGTTGGAAACACTCCATGAGTTCCTGTCTGCGAGTTTCATGTTCAACCCCAAAAAGCAGAGAGCATATTATGTTGAAGGTGAGGTTCTTCATCAGCGGCGAGACCTTTAACAACAGAAAACCTTTGTTAATTCACAGTGGTACAAGAACCTTCACGCCCACTCTGGTATGTACTTAATAAAAAACCTTCCATGCATTCTTTAGGACCATCACCACACAATGTAGTCTCATGATCTAAATTAGAGGGTCCTCATTGTAAAAAACATCAACCAATTTCGAAATCGTTTACCATTTGATTATCATGTGCATGATTTTAGTATTTGTTGAGAATATTGTATTGTCTATTTATTTTACCACAATTATTTTTGAGTTCTTAAGCGCCATATTATGTTACATACTTGTTTGTGCACATGAATGTTAAATGAAATACATTTGTTCAATATCATATAAGTGCGCAATTTTGGTACAAAGTCTACAATAAGTAGCCACTATTGGGGGTTGAAAGACATGAACCCCATCAAGTGATAACAAATTAGCAATAGGTGGAGAGGCTTAACCCAACAATTTTTGAGATCGTTGACTTACTGTCACTTGTTGCTTGCCATGCCAATGCATCTCAAGGTGCTTCTTGATTTCTTGGTCCATTTTACCCACGTACTGCTTCAGTGACTCAGGCTTCAGGAACAACATCAGAGCACTTCTCACACGCTTGTGGTCGCTGCCACTCAGCTCCAATAGATTCCGGTCACCCAAAATCATTCGAATCGACTCTGTTTGTTGGCTGGCAATGGCGCTCCCATCACTGCTGAATATGAACTTGTTTGCAGCCTGTCCATGAATGAAAACTGTTGGCTTTCCAAAGAGATTCATCTTAGAAACTGGACCATACTTTTTGATTCTTTGCTGAAGCCATTTCTCTGCAGTGTTGGCACGCATGGCTCTGAGGAGGCCAAGGCTTTGGCCTATTATGGGTAGTCCCAATGAGCCTGGTGGAAGTGGAAGCCTTGTTGATGAATAGTACTTTTTTCTTCTGATAAGGAGAAGGGAGATGGGGATGAGGAAGAGGAGGATTGTGAGAAGAAGGGTATAATGGGAATTCATGATTTATGAGGTCTTGTTTGTGAGAGAGAGTGTGTGAGAGAAAGGGTTGAAGAGAATGAAACTCTGCAAATGGGGGGTGTGGAAAAAGTAAACTACTTATGTTTTGTTGGCTTTTGGATGAGCATCTCATACTCATAGGCTCATAGCCCAATTAATATTCCATGTTAAAAAACCAAAGCCCTGCCCAACCAATAAAAAATAGCCATTTTAACAATAAAGAGGCCCAGGCTATACGGACCAACCTTTTCTGCTAAATTGACCACATTTTTTTTTCTTTTTTATTCCCTTTTTGCCCCTCTAGTACTCAGCATCAATGGGTGGTCGGTATAGCCTGAGCCCAATAAATATTATGCAAAAGCACGTGACATCACTAGTGTTGTCTAGTTTTACAAAAGTTGGGAAACATACACATTAGTTTTGGCTTTACATGAATATCCTATATGTAGTTGTCACTCTCACATTTGTTTTGGGCAAGGAGGAAAATCAGCTGACGATCCACGTACTCCTTCGTGGAATGACCTACAAATTGCACGTATCAAGTAAATTTGAGTGTGTTTAAAGACTACAATTCACTCTTGTGGGTTCAAAGACTGCAATTCACACGCTCCCTTATTAAGCCACCTGTGTAGGTTTATCACTCTCACATTAAGATATCAATTCCCTTTGTTTATATACATTTGGCACTTCCTGTGTCAACTTATCCCACAACTTCTATGGTAGCTTTGTAGAATTTACTTGTGAAAAATGATATCCTCTGTTTTTGCAATCCGTCTGTCCACAAACTTGATTGAAAATTTGAACTCTAATTGTGATAAAACATTATGGATCAAATTAACATTTTCCAAACAAGCATTTATATAAATCAACATGCATCAATCCCTTTTATTTTTATAATTAATCAAGGGTCCTCATATGTTCGTGTCTTGTAAACTATCCTAAGTTCAATCTTGAACCATTAAGTTATTGTATCCAGATACATATAAACCTACAGTCATTCAGAAATTAACATGTTGTGGGGTATTTTATTATGGATACCTCGAAGAACAGCTGCATGAACAGCAGGTTCATTAGCCAGATGCCGCAAAAGAAAAGTAACCACAACAGATGAAGTGTCATATTATGCAACCATGACTATCATGATATTGTGCAAGATTTCAGTTTCGGTAATTCTTCTTCGTGCTCATCATTTACGATGCTAAGCAAGCAAGTGATAAAATCTTGGCGTGGAGAAGCAGTTTTTTTCTCAAGTTCCACCCTCTTTTCGCGTATGAGCTGCTTGATCATGTTCTGTACCTCCTCGCTTGCCTTGAGGCTGAGGTTATAACGCGTGAAGGGCAAGTTAACTGGCACTGAGCACATTCCTGCTATCATCTGCTGGAAAAGCACCACCAGTTCGTCTCTTCGAGTTCCTTGTTCAACCCCGAAAGGAGATCAGAGCATATTATGTTGAAGGTGAGGTTCTTCGATCATCAAGGGCAACACTATCATCAACAGTAGAAGAAAAAAAACCCTTGTTAGTTATTGTCATTAATTAGTGCTTCATAGTGGTCGAGAGAATCGTTGTGATGGTTTTGAGATCATATCTCAATCGCCAACTTGATCATGATTTAAATGAGTAGTACTTTAGTGTTTTCACAACTCAAGAGTGAAAAGTGTAAACTTTTTGAGGAGAAGATTAAAAAGTTAGATATATAAGATATGAAATGAGTTATTTGACGAAAATTCACTATTATGGGGCAGTCACAGTGAGCCCGGTGGAAGCCTTTTTGATGAATTTTTTTCTTCTTGCAAGGAGGAGGAAGATGGGGATGAGAGAGAGGAAAACTATGAGAAGAAGGGGATTCATGGTTTATGTGGGTTTGTGAGAGAGTGGCAAGCGATTGAAGAGAATGAAAACTAATTCAACATAAATAGGGGAGTCTCAAATGTGGTGACTCTATAGTCTCTAGTATTAGTATTAGTATTAGCGAGGAAATAAATGTCATACTCATTGATTATCTGTTTTTTAAATTTGTTCACTAAATGATGTGACAATATTTCATTTGTTTCGTTATAAATTAACATGTAAAATAAATGTGTATGGACATATAATTCGGTCAACAAATTTGATGGCTCGTGATTGGACATGTATATGCTACCTGTAGAACATATATTACCTTTATGAGAACATTGTCATCAATCTCAACCCCAAATGTCTGAAGGCACATTAGACCTATTTACTATTCGTGTTAATAGGTCATGTCATATATGGATTTGTGTCAAATAAAAGTCAACTGCATCACAGGGTATGAGTCATGCATCATTACATTGCAGGTATTTATAGAATCTAGGCTTAACCAAGATGTTTGATTTCCTGGAGAGTACGGACAAAAGGACAACTCCCATATTATACTGGTTCACTAACTGTGACCCATTTTTTGAAAAAGAAAGTGTAGTAGGACTCATTATGTCCCATTAAAATCGAACCTTGAATTCATCTAATTCCTGTGTCCAAACAAGCAGTACTTAATACTTCAAATCTCGAGAAAGTAAGGTTATGCTCTGAAGGCATATCAACTTCACCAGTAAATAAGAGATTTTGGCAAAAAATAGAAAACAAAACAGTTGGCTCGATGCAAGGTTTGTACAGATAAAAAGACTAGTCATGAGAGCGCTGCAACAAAACGAAGTGGCTTTATAGCTTCAGAAACTTCAAATATATGTCATACTAAGGAGGAAAACCTATAATTAATATATAACCTATCCAATTGAAAGGGTTTTAGCATAGGTATATTATAGTCTACAATAAGGATTCACGATAACGACAGAAGCACAATGGGGTCATTACAAAATCATAACCAAAAAGTGGTCCCATGTCACAACCAAACAAGAAATAGAAATACCTCTTTCCCACACTGTTTAACCATATAACAAGAGGGGGAAATAGATTCCATTACAACTCTCTCATTTCCCATCCTACTTCTTTTTGTCAAAAACCTTTTTTTATGTTCTCTATTGTTTATTCTACTCCATTTTGGAGGAATTTATAGTAGCTAGTAGAAAAATAAACCTATTACATAAGCAACTAGAAAAGTAAACCTTCTTATCTTCTTCTTCTTTTTTATCAGAAAGGACATTGTCAAAACTTTCCTGTGACAGAAAAGAGGAACTTGCTTACAGCATCTGGCTGCTATAAGGTCTTTTATAGAAACTCCAATGCTGTTACAGTTTCCAGTTGTGACAATCAGTGACTCTAGAACTAGTGCATACATTTCAGACAACCCTCTCCCCAAAAGTTCAGCTTCCAGATTAAAATTGCAAGCTACTTTGCACATGCCATTGCCAAATTCTTTGTAATCAGCCTTCGAACAACTAATTTTCATCCACTTGAGATTCTGATATATACAATGTTAACTCCTGAATAGACACACTCGCTTGTCCTTCTGGTATGGACTTGATTGCTTTCTGGATTGCAATCTTAAACTCTTGTGAAGATAATAGCATTTCCACCGATTTTGCATAAGCTTCATGTACAGAAATCACAAATCTAGTATAGTTCAGTTCGACATCGCCATTATGTGAATTTAGAAGCCTTATTGCTTTACACAATGCAAAGATAGCATTATTCACCTGCATTAGTACAACGTATCAGTAGAAGAAACTTCAATCAAGACTTCCATAATATTGGTCTTGAGTTTACAAACTAATGCCAAAATTATGGGTGATAAGTTTACAAACTTGATCACACCTTTCACACACTCTTTCAAAGGAAAACAAGAGTAAGCCACGAGAGAAAAACTTGAAAAGGAGAAACACTCTTTCTTATTGATCAACTCTGATTGAGTTCATATTACAAACATACAAAATCATGTCTTATATAGGCAGCTGGTACATGAATGTCATGCAAGGATTTAATGCATGTAGGTTGTAAAAGTCAAGTGAACACAATAAATAGAAGTAGAGCTATCCTATCTAGGTGTAGATAACTAAAACATAGCATGAGCAAATGAAGAAAAACAGCCACCCACACGTACTCATGCAAGCTAGTGTGAAACCATGATAAAGTAGAAAGCAATTGTGGGCTTTATTAATGAAGGCAGCCACCAACCCATGTGAAAGAAATCAGCCACCTTTCCACATATTTGATTTGTAATCTTCAACACATAAAAATATTATGGTTTGTGACAATTCACCACCCAAAAATAAATTTCAAAAACTTCCCCCCTTGGGGCCCCACCACCCTACAACTCGTGAGTGGAACTGGTAAAAGACTTGATTTTAGAAACAACTAATACATATATAATTAAAAACATATGGATGTATATGCATACAGAAGTTAAAAGTCAGACAAATGATTAATCAAAGGGCATTCAACTAACCTGGCGAAGTTGACTATAGAGATTAACTAATTGGCACCCAATATCTGTTATCTTGAAAGATACTGAGCATCCATCTGGACCATCCCTCAAAGAGAACAAGTGTTACTCTTAATACAATGGAAGTACAACCCAAATCACCAGCATGGTTGTGGATCACAGCTCCTAAACTAGGAACATCACTTGAGAGCTGAAGAGCCCCATCCGCATATTAGTTTCCTTATCTTGTTTATAAAAATCTAAGCATTACTCAGTCTCTGTATTTAATTTTTCTATTTTGAAACCCAGAAAGCCTCCAGGTGATCCCAGATTTGAAACGGAGCCCCCTGCCGCTCCCACCGAACTCTACAATCTTTGGGAGGCAATAAATTCAAGCAAATAGTTAAATAAGTACCTTTGAGGAATTGAACCTCCGACCACATGGGAGCAAACCATGGGACTGACCAACTCGACTAAATCCTTGTTGGCACTCAGTCTCTGTATTATTTCTTTCCAATTCAAATAAACCGAATCTAACTATATCTTGTGTTGATGAAACCTGCAACTCTGATTGTCTTTTTCCTAGAATGTTTGAAATAATAACTAAAAGAGATTGACAAGCATGGAGTTCCTCCTCCTTTTGCAAATCAGTTAGTTCCAACGTGAGATCCTTCCATGGCTGGTAAAATGACCTGTACAAATTTAATGGCAAGAACAAGTTAGTTTTGATAAAGGGTTTAAGGGTACACATAAAACACCCAGAATTTGAATATCGGATCAAGGAACTGCATTCCTGAAATCAGTGACTGAAGGGTTATTCTTGAACAAAATTTAACAAATTAAAAAAGTCATCTTGGTCGATTTTCTCTTCCTATCAGGTCAGTATTCCTCTATTAGTTATCACTGGTTTAATTTCCAAAATGGGGAGCCTTGTCCTGGCAAATAGAAAATTTATACCAACAAAGAGTCCTGAATACCAGACCATCTGTCGTGATCAATTCCCAATCCCAGTGACCTTTGATAGAACATTAGGAAACATTGATAGAAAGCGGAAATACGTGTAAACAATCCAGTCCCTGTCAGCATACCATGTATAAAGATTGAAAGGAAAATGAAAATAGGTGGGAGAACAATATATATTACCATCTCCAAGAAGGATTCGCTTCTGTAGGACAACGTATCTTCGACCAGAGTGAGTTAACAATGCTCCCATTATCATGCAAGGAACCTGAACCAGAATACATGAAGGATGTCAGTTATAGGTGTAAGCCTATTTGTAATGCATATGACTAACTAAGCCTGCTTGAATAATATTAAGGTTCTGAAATACAATGTACATCATTTTCAAAATCTAGTTTCTACCCCAAATATGAGAGCTAAACCAACCCTGAATCCAACTAAGCCCGTTCCAACTCAAACACTCACCTCCAGAAGACCAAATGCATAATTAATCAAATAAAGTATGATACCTGCAATAATGAAAGCATCCGAGAGGAGAAGACTAAGGGCAGCTGCAACTGATGGTAACATTATGTAATTTGTGCCTGCAAGCTGTTGGAGGTAGAGAATTGCAGATGCTAAAATCTCCTCACAACCATATCTGTTTCTGCTGCTTTCTCCACATGCATTTTTAACATGGCCCATTAAAGACTGCAAAGTTTTGAAATTTAACCTTTTTGAAAACTCGGGGTCCATATCATTGAATTTCCCATCAAGCTTCCCAAGAATTACAGAAGCAGTTAGCCAACGTAATAGTTTTAATATCAAAGAATTCTCGTTCAGCTCTTCCTCTGGAATAATAGTGAAACATTGATGAGATTCTTTGGGCTTAAGCTTCTTTGCGGAGTCTGCTTCCAAAGCGGTAGAAATTGCCCACATAGTAAAACTTGAAAGCTTTACATGACTCTGTGACATATCAGAGCAAGTTTTCACCTTCCATGGTATAATCAAGAGAAAATGGTAAAGACTAAAATTGCATAGTGTATGAACAATTTAAATAAATAGAGAAATTTTTTTATCACTTTAACATCTAATTGCCATATTAAGTCACCAAGTATGTTGAGGATATGTTCAGCAATGATAAAATAGTTAATTATAAGGAAAGACTTGTCCAACATGTCTGACATACGTACACCAGCTCAGTTGTCCAACATGCATAAGGAACCTATAATAGCCATCATAGAACATACAAAAATAAGAAAATATTATATTAATGATATATTCTATGGCCGTTTTCATCTGAGATTCTGAGCTAAATGTAGGGCATAAGTGAGAATTAGTATCAAATTAGTTCATGGGACTCTTTATCAAGCTAAAGTCAAGGAAAAAAAAGCAGTTAAAAGTTACACCATTCAGATGGATGTATTATGCAACTCAGAACAATGTTACTGGTATATTTTAAGTTTCTAAGAGGTTTAAAAGGGTAGAGTCAGACAAATACCTATTTATATGTGCGTGCGTGTCTCTGTGTGTGTGTGTGAGTGAGAGAGAGAGAGAGAGAGAGAAATACCAAACCAAAGATGCCAACTGGAGGTGCGCCCATTAGTATAGCTTTAAGGCCAAACTCTACAGTAGTAAAAGAACTTGCGTTACCATATATCTCAACAGCTTTATATATTTTATATAAACCCTCAACTGATACAACAAAATGTGGCTGATATATCCTCCTTTTTTGGGATATCTTGAATGTTGATATTATTATTTCAAGAACTGGATTGACAACTGCAACATTTTCCTTCAACAAAGTCACATCACCGACAAAATTTTTGTAGAGATGAGATGTAAGTTCCATGAGATTCTCAAGGGCGTACTTTTGCAACCACTCAGTATTGTTTCTGATAGAAGCAACATAAATGACAACCTAAAATCCAAGAACATAAGAAAGTGAGCAGGGATGAGAGGAACAATTCCATTTAGTCTTTCAAAGTCCCTTGGTGGGCTTTAACTAACAATAATAGTAAATATATTGATTTGAGCCATTACAAATGTCACATTCTCCTTGCTAACGTTATGACAATTTAAAGGTCATCTCTAAGATTGTGTGCTCCCTATCATATTTTACCATAAAAAAAGAAAAGATGTTGCTTTTAGTTATGATTTGTCAATACAGCTAACATTGACTTATTTCAATTCATATCAAGCACCTTTCAAAATTAAAAATTAAAAATTAATATCCAGCAGAGATCCCAATTTTTATGCAATGCATATGAACCAGAAATTTCAGGGGGTAAAAAAGAGAAAGTTAAAAGAAAATAGACAAAACAGTTTCAGTAATAACCTCTGATACCACACCCAACTGCAACAAGAACAAATTCTTTTCATCTCTGAAACGTCTTTCACCTGATATTGAGAGAACAGATGATAACCATGAAAAAAGACCACATTGTTCAACTAGATAACGTGCCATCTTATGCAATTTAACTGACTTCTTCACTACCTGAGTAAAAATAAGATAGAAGTTTTTTAGTCATATGCCACCAGAAGCTCATACATATTAGTATCCTAGCACTACAAAACTAAGAAGACCTAAGTTTTCATAATTATAGCAAAAGATGCGGACACGTCTCAAAATAAAAAATCACAACACTGCAAGCTAACTCGTGTTTAGAATCACACATCTCTCAGTTTATGGACGCTTCCATGTACCAGGCCTAGCCCGTGTCCAGCCTCATGAGGGTCAGAGCCCGGTATAAAAGTTAAAATGAAACTTCATTCATTAATAAAAAAACAGTTTTTTGACATAAGTAGAGCATATAGCTACACTCAACAATGCCTCAGTCCCATATATTTGATCAGCTGAATGAAAGCCAAAAAAAAAGAACCATATGCGTATGTAACTATTGTTTGTATTCTTGTCTGTGATTCATACATCCAATCAAAGGTCGTACTAGATCTTTTCATTATCGAGTCTCTTCAGGAGACTGCAAACCTTCCAACAGTTACAACCTAAGGCAAGTTAATCCAAAGCTCACGTGCACACAAGTCACAAATTATTATAGCATGTCCAACCAAAATTTTCCAGTCCAACTCATTCTTGCCAAGAGAAAACAGATACTTACTAATGGTGACAATTAAAAGAATGGTCTTGAAAAAGAAAGAGCATCTTCTACTTTTTTTTTCCTTTTCTACCAAAAATGTAAATCAAAACCCATGAACTCATGAAACATAGAAATTCAACGCATAGTAAACTTAAAAGTTACCTGAAGAATTAGTTCCTTGGACCCATTATCTGAAAGAGGAGAAACATAAAAACTCATCAGAGTCTCAAGAACGGAGTTCTTCATATATATTTGAGCATCGTCATCAAAGTTCAGCCCTGCATATACTAAGCGAAGTACCCACAACCTTTCTGCTTTGATATGGATAGACAAACTCCAGAAAAAATGGCTAAAGAAAGGTATTTCCTGCAATACATGAAAAATAAATAAGACTCGCAATAAATTTAAATAACTCATGGGAGTGTGGATATGAACATAGAAACAGAAAAAAAATATAATTTTCCAAGGGTCATGAAACACATACCATTGCATTAAACTCAGGCCATCTCATCAAAAATTTAATTAAGGCATCACAATGGTTATGTTTTTTTGTTTTGTTGGTCTGATCAGAATGCTCATGTGAAGTATCTAATAATACGATGGATGCCTCTGCAACAAAAATAGCATTTACAGAAGGAATCCTCTGCCATGGCTCTTTTATACCATTTCGCACATAATTCACAAGAAATCGAATTTGCAAGACAGCCATGCTCTTTTGACATTTCTGTGAAAGAAAGTTCAAGCTTCGATAAGTATAACTGTGTACGTAATATGGATATATTACACATATACAATTATGGATACATATATTTATATATAATACACATGCACAGGAACCAGTTAGCAGAGACACTAACTAATAGAACACAGAATTACCTCCAATGCGTTCTGAAATCTTGCAAGAGTATCGTAACCCAATCTTCTTATCCTGTTGTCAGGTGATGACATACTCATAAATGCAAATGCAAGCAACCCCAAACCAGCAAACTCCATGGGTTCAATGTAACCCTCTGAGAGACTATGAATAGAGAAGCGCAAGATGAAAATAGGATTATATCGTTCTATATTTTCAACATCAGGGAAATGTACCTGCATAACATTTAATGATACAACTAGATGAGAATTCTCGCAATAAACACAAATCACTCAAAAGCATTTGGTCAATCACAATTAGATTTATTATCATTTCACAAGTGCAATACATACCACACGCATATCATCCAAATTATCTGTTCGAAACTTTCCCAAGGATAATGGTTCTTTTGATACCACGCTATCATAGGGAAAATATAGCACCGTGGATGCACATACTTTGGGGTCAATAGCAAGATTCTCTCTAAATTGACTTCTATGGCATTCTTTTACTGCTTCGGTATCAGTCATGATATCAGAAGACAAATTCTGCTCTAGAGTTCGTTCCTTTTCTATCTTTAACACAGCACTGCCCCACAGGTAATCCATTCCAGCTATATTGACAGGCTCCAAACCATCAATAGACTCAATTGTGCACATTAGATTGTATAACTCCACATCAATTTCATTAAGTTTTGCACCATAAGAAGACAAAAGCAGCAAATGAAGTTCCCTAAGATTTATGCCTAAACCTTTTCCAAAGTCAAAACCATACTGATGGACCTTGCCTGCAAATAGTATCCGGAGTAATTTAATCACCTCCAACTGCCTTATGTACAGCTCAGTTGTTTCAAGATTGCACTTGCCATTAATTACATTTTGCTTAGTTGAAGGGAAAACAAGTGATCCCAGAATGCTAGACATGGGCCTGGAAAATGCACCAACATGGGAACAATTAGATGTTTTCGAGACTGAATGAATAGTAGGCACAAATTGAGTGTGGGCAAGTAGAAGCTGAAGACAGGGAACACGCGAGAATTTTCCATCAGACAGCAAAGTCATGAGATCTCGGAGCATTTTCAAAGTTGTTGGATCCTCAAACCTATATAGAAGAGCTGATTGCATCAATTTCTCCAAGAAGGGGATAGATTGTAATTGGATAAGATCATCACGCATCTCTCCGGTCAGTTCAAGAATACTTTTCAATATGAGGAATTCCATGTATCTCCACAATGAAGAACTATCTGTACTTTTTCCCTTTTGAAAACTATCAGAGACTGAAGGGACTCTTTTAACAATCCATTGCCAAATGCCCCCCAAAATGTTTATAAACCGCATTCTTGATGAGTCAGCTCTATTAGATCCCATGTCCAAAGAAATGTCTTTCAAATCGTTGCCTGCTTCATTTGTGAAAGACTGAACCTGATTACCTATAGGGAATAACAACACCCTACAAATTGATACCTTTGCATAAATTTTATTTAAAAGGTTTAATGTTTCATTTAATGAAAGAGAACCCAATCCACCAACATCGCAGTCTATCAGCTCATCATCTGCTGCAAAAGGTGGGAAAATAGAACTAAAAAGCTTTAATCGTTTTCTCATTTTCATTGAATCACCGTTCAAAGCAAAGTGATAACGCAACATACAAATTGCTTTTCCAAGAAGACTATCATCAATGAGACTAAGAAGTTCTTGGGCAGATGATGGAAAAAACTCACCAAAATCTTCATGAAACACATCACCAGACACAAAATTCTTCCATTTAAGGAAATCATCCAAAAGATTCAAGAGAGTCATAAAATAAGAACAAGGTATATTTCTAAAATGCTTGTGATACAGTTTTCCTAATTTCATGAAAACTGAAAGAGCAGCAGGAAGAAGCATTATATGGTCCTCTGGTGAGAGATCAAGGGCACAGGTTGGCTTAGGAATTGCTACTAAAATGGGTGGCTCGACTCCTTCCGCGATACGCATTTGGTAGTAGCCCAACCCGCCCGAAGTTCCACGACTAGACTGGCCTTTAATGCCTGTCACTTCCATCAAATTGCCTTCATGTGGAAAAACCTTGTTCGGAATGCCAAAATATAAGTGCCCAAAGGCATACAAATGCATAGAGCTCATATCAGTAAGAAGACAGAACAATCTAGCTTTTGTCCTGCTTGATCTGTAATGGCAAAGAATTTCTACAGGAGTGGTAGCTATAACTCTCGACATTACCATATGTAATGGATGAAGATTGCATTGTTGCATGTATTTCTGTCTGCATACAGTATTTAAAGCTTCGAGCAAACACATATCGGCAACTTCTGAACCATTCAATGAAAACTTAGATATTTTAATATAGATTTCCTCAACAACGTCCATGTTGATATTGTTCTCTTCCATCTTCCAAAACACATCATATGGCTTTCTCTTTGTATTTGACTGCTGCAAATAGCTAGACAGATTTCTGAAAGCACCACCAGCAATGCAAGATCCAAAACAAATAGCAGATTTCTGGATGTCATCAATGCCGTCAATGTCAACTTTACTAAACATCCAATGCACTAATTCAAGAAGCTCAAAGGGGGATATAAAACAAATCAAAGCCTGTACTGCATAAAAAGCTTGAAGGAAAGGCCCTAGATCTTTCGTCATGATGCATTGATCAAATTTGTCCCTGACTAACTGAAAAAGCTTATGTACCAAGACGTTAAATGCTTTCACATATTCTTCACCAGCACCATTGTCAATTTCTGGTGTATATTGGTCATCATTGCATAGAGAAAACAAGTACTCACAAGTTTTTGCCAAAATATCCAAGGCATGATGATCTAATCTATGAACTCTCTGACTGGATAAACTAATCAGAGCATCCATGTTGTCTGTTAGGTTACCCATTGACAAGTCTTCACAACATGCCATAGGACAGGATAACGATGTTATCATTGCAGGATGACAGAAGATGGTTTCAGCCACTTCTTGAATATCTTGGCTTGACAGAAGAACCCAGGAGTGTTTGGAGGAGTCACAACCAGTCTTCAAAACCAATAGTTGAGATAACAAGTTCTCCACGAGAATTAAGCAAATCTCAGAAAGTTGTTGGAAGTCTACTAAAGGCTTAAATCTATGAGATGACTGTATCTGATAAAGCCAAAATAGCACAAGGCGCAAATAGGAAATAAGGAGGTAATCAGCTGTGAACTCAGATAGTTTAGCCAGTAACAGTTCTTGTATCTTAAATGGTTCTGATGAACAGGGACCACCAATGCTCATAATGGAAGGAAATAGAACATGGAAAGGTGTAAGTGCAAAAGAACTATCAGCAGGCATAACAATATTTTCAATAGTAAAAATGCAACAATTTTTCTGATTAGATATACTCTGTGAAAAAAGCAGTAAATTGTTCAAAGGCCTCCGCACACAGATGTCCCCAGAATCATCAACAGAACCATCACCAAGTCTCTCAACCAAGACTGAATAAACCAAAGAAGATAGCAATCCTGCATCAACCTATCAATTAATTTTCGTATTAGATTCTGTTCAAAATGCAATCAGTGACAAGCTAAACAGAAGATGTGTACCTGAGTTTGCAGGAGATATTTTACTGTACTGCATGCATAAGTTGATATCATTGACTTCTCTGGCAATGTAAACGCTGCAGATCTAGAACTGAACAACCGTTTTTTTTTTTTTTGGTCCGAAGAATCAAGAAAACTTAGACACTCCTGCAGTACACATATGATGAGAGGGCTGAAATGAGGTGACACACCTACAGGAAACACAGGAGAATCAGCATGACGAAATAGTCTATTAAACAATTGAGGGAAGGATACAGAAAGGACCAGTTTCATTCAGGGAAAAAAGAAAAAGAAAAAAAGATTTATTCTTAAAAACAGTACAATTGAAACACATGATGCATATTTTAAAAATAAAATACAACCTAGACATGCAATAGTAAGTGAAATAAAAAATTAACCATTTCATGTCACATCTTAATTGAGCATCCCAGATATATATAATGCAATACTTGGTGAGCACAAGCACAACTAACCCAAAAATAATGCATATATCCATATAAAATTACTAAACTGATATAGATGATAATCACAATCACCTTCAGAAGATTTCAGACGGCAGGTATAACGCTTAACAATATCCCAGTATTCGAACAAATTATTCCCAGTAGTAGAAATGGCATTACATAAGAATGAGATGACAGCATCGCACAAGCTCTGCAGTACTCCCACCCCCACGACTTCAACAGAAGATTTTCCACTATCAAAACCTGGTAAAAACAAAAACCATGATGCAATTTCATGATGGTTTCTGTCAAAAGCACCAGTACTTAACATAGCTGCTTGTGCGAGACGATAAGCTTGATCCTTTATGTCACTGATTGGTGAAAATATTAGCAAGTTCATGAATGTCTCTAAATGTTTGTGCATCTGCGGTGGAGATCTAACTGGAACTCCACTCTTTGGAGACCATGCAACGTATTCAATTAATAAAGACAAAAGAGAGCGCTGCAGATTAGTTTCTGATGCTAAAGGACTTTTTAGGAGATTTATAAAAAACTCAGATGATCCCTCCATGGCACTGGGCATTATCCGCTGCAATAGAAGAATTAAAAGACCATTGTAAGTAACAAGTAACAGCTACATAGAAACATCTTCTGATTGAATGTGGAAATCATACTAAATACATAAACACCACCCACAAGTCAGCACACATCGTAGTTCTTTTGATCATGAAACACATATTTTCAGACTTTTATTGAAAGAAGAAATACGTATATTTTGTCATATAGTAAGTTCCTATGTATGAGGCAAATGAGTTATCCTTGGTAGTAAAGATGCACCCTATGTAACTAAATCTATCAAAGCTAGGCAACTTTGTCCCTCTGGGCATTAAGGCAAGCCTTAACATGAAAGAATCAAGCCACGACTGACAATGCAATAGATGCATTGGTGTTCCCTAAAGTATTCTTGACCAGATAGCTCTAGAAAATCACATCCCTCAGTTCAAGACAAATATGCTAAATCAGAAATTGTTTGCAAAAAGCAATAGAAAGTGAATTCTACAGAAACAACAACTTAGTTAAATAGAAATTTTCAAACATAATTATCTCACCCCATATTTGTCATTAACTCATAAGGCCTCAACAAAAGATCTGGGGAAAATAAGACTGGGCAAAAGTAAACTTACAAGATAAATTTTGAGAGCATCAAGCAGCCTAGAGTGGAAGTATGGCTTGGGGTCCTTCAGTGCTATTAGAGGTGTCGAACAAAGATCCAATCCCCAAATTTCTGCCATAACATTCATAAGATCCTTTTCAATGTCCAATCCATCTGCTTTAGAAGTACCTATAACTCTTTCATTGTTCTCAGCAGAAGCAATATCTGGATCAAAACTTATTCCACCTATAACAATATCAGAGTCCTTGTTCCCAACATCTATTTTCTGTTTTTTCACACTATTGGGGCTATGATCAGGGAACATCTCCAGATCTGCTGTTCTCTTTATGCTTGATTCCCGAGAGAGTAGTTTCAACAAATCTTGAGGATCAGGGAGCAAGGTTTGGACTTCATTTTGAAATTCTTGCTTGAGAGATTCTGAAACATGTATAGTCCCATTTTCAGAACAGAATCTCCGGTCTCTATGGGTTAAAACACCAAGGAAAGAGTCCAGCAACTTCAGTACCTCTAAAAGAAGCCTCAAAGTTCCATGCTTCACTACAAAATCAGAATATTTCAAACCCTTATTGACCGCAGACCGGCTGAATGAACGAGGATACAAACATTTCATGATACCCTGAACGTCCACATTTTCAAACAAAGCTGGATCATGAGACTGAGAATCATGGAAACCAAAAGGACGCCCGCTTCCCACTGTGGAAACCAAGTTTGTGGCTAGAGTAACCACAGAAAACCTGCATATGCTTCAGTCACGATGCAAAGAAAGAGGAATAGGGGACAACCAAAAAACTATGTAATAATTAATACAATGAAGTGGTATAAATAAATCTGACCAGGTAGGCGATGCATAATTTTCGAGGTTGTAAGGGAACTCTTTCATATATGCTGCACCAAGAGACGGTCTCCCACTAACAATAGCCAAAAGAAGATCCCTGTGGTAGCCAATCTTCGTTGCTTTAAGCTTCTTCATCAGATTGATAAGTCGCTTTGAATTACCCGTCATCTGTCTCTTCAAATCTGGCATCAAGCCATTAGAAGGGTCGGTACAAACTATAACTAAAACATCGTATGCCAATTCTGCAGAAGGCCCGCCATTCTCCCTTCCAGAAATGTTGACTAAATTTTCCAAAGCAACACTCCCAAAGAGAGTACTTCGAATGCGATGGGAAACCGATGATTCTTCAACAAGAATCCTGTTCCGGAGTGTGGACAAAACATATATAACAGTTTCCTCATCATCATCCCCAATCCCGGAAAGGACACCATAATACATTTCCTTCTGCCATAGAACTGACCTCAACAATCCTGGTGTTCCTACCTCCAGAAACGACATTGCAAACCCAACAAACGACTTTCTTATTCTTCTCTCATTTTGCTTCTTTTTAAGTGCACCCCGCTTTTTTTCATTTAAAGCAAGCCCTGGAATTTTTTTAAAATTAAAATGCTTTGCAACATCGGAAGCCAAGCCAGAACCACGCCTCACAATCGAAGCCAAAAGCAAAAGTGCCGCCTTCTGGCTTTTTGCTTCATCACTATTCAACTCATTATACACATCTTTCAAGTTTTCATCAATGAAAATAAGTGACCGAGCAAACTTATCCAACACCCTACTTATAGCCATCCTCCCCACATCATTTGGTCTATATTTTCCATCAGGATGACTCAAAATAACAGAAATTAATTTAAATATACAAAACATTCCGGTCTTCTCTCGCCGGATTCTGGTCTTCTCTTGCCGGAGTTTCCAAGCACCCCGAAGCTCCAAGCATTGAGCTGAATTTTTCACATAATAATGGAGCAATTCACCTCCACAATCACCTTTCAGCAACTTAATGAACTCTTTAGTAGCATCAGAACATAACTTAATTTCAGCAGAATTAATCTTATGCAGTAGTTCTTTAAGTTTAGCTTCATGAGTCACTGTAATAGTAATCTTTGGCATTTCTGCTTTCTCAACCTCAGATTCATAACCTTCAGCAACCATAACCGCAAGTCAATAAGAAGCATAACAAAGCAAACTATTTAACTAGAACCCTTAATAAATAAAAACAATATATACATCCAAGGACCAAACAAACGGAGAACTAAAAAGTACAAAATGAAAACATGGTTTTGCATGCACGGTAGGCGTACCTTGATCTTCGGAGGCTGACCTTGCTTCCTCCATTGAAGAGAGACCCTGGTTGGGGTCTCCGTGAGGTTTAAGTAAAGAGACAGGGTTTTGGGGATATTGGGCCAAGCCTTTTTTTGGACAAGACCCAGGCCCAAAACCCACCCACCACTCAACACCGACTCGCGTTCACACCACGCTATCAGAATTCCACAAGGATTCCCAACTCCCCAATACTCTCGCGCCACGTGTCCTTCCACAACCTTTATCTAATATAAACCCCTAGAGATGGCAACGGGCGGGTTCGGGGCGGGTTCGAGCTGGGTTCATGATGGGTTTGCCAGTATCATACTCACCCCGCCGAGTAATCGGAGTCCCCATCAGGTATTCAGGGACCTTATTATATTTAAAAATAATAATTCCTTTTATTAATAACATACTAAACTAACATAAATATATAATGAGTTAATTAAAATTATATACTTCAACTATACACCATTTTTTAATTTGGTACTTCAAGTTTAAAAAGTTGTATTATAATTTCCCAACTACAAAATACAAGGCATGTATTGTTGGTCTTCTAAAAACTAACACTATCTTTACCGTAAATAATTCCCACCAAAAAAACATCTTGGTCTTAGTCTTAGAAGAAAATAAATATTCCTCTATAAAATAAATTTTAAAAAAATTCTAAAATTTTCATAAAGTCTCAAGAAGTTTCAAATATGTTTTTGGTAATTTTCAAAATATTTTTAAGATTTCTTCAAAAACTTTACGAAAATTTAAAATTTTATATTATAGAGGGAAATTCGTTTAAGTTTTTAGAACTTCCTAATTTTCTGGAAACTCATAGAGGAAAAATTGGTAATTTTACCCTATATTATACTAGTACTAGTCATGATGAGTTCGTAGAAATTTTTCGTGTATTTTTCTGAATTCGGAGCTATTTTTAAATAATTTTCAAAGTTTGTAAAAATAGAAAAATTGAAAATAAAAGAAAAGTTGAGGTACTGACTTGAAAAATTATATAAAATTGAGGTACTTAATTGTAATATACTCATATTTTATATTAACAATTAACGGTAAAACTAACGCAGGTACTTAATTGACGAAATTTCATAGTTGAGGTGCTCTAATACAACTTTTTAAAGTTTAGGTACGAATATAAAAAGTAGTGATGGATAGTTGAGATATAAAATTGTAATTAACTCAATATATTTATTGGAAGAAAAGGTTAAAAAAAAGTACAACTAACATATACATGTGACAATATCTGCACTTGAAAAGGTGTTGATGTAGACCTAAGATGTTAAATGGTTTCTTTCAACAAAATTTTATGTATTACCCTCAATTTTGTGTAGGTTTGTCACTCTCACATTAAGGTTATCAATTTTGTTTCTTTATGTACGTGTGGCACTTCCTGTATAAACATATCATACAACTTATATGGTAGCTTTGTAGAATTTACTTGTTTTAATTAGTGCATGAATAGCTTGTAGCATTGTTACATTGAGAAATGATATCCTCTGTTTTTACAATCCATCCGTCCACAAGTTTGATTGAAAATTTGAACTCTAATTATGATCATCAATAACAGTACTGGATAAAATTAACATTTTCTATATGATAGAAATTTAACATGTTGTAAATATTTACAATGGTTTCCTTGGAAAGATTTCTATGGGGAGTCCTTGAGTAGGTACTGGCATGGGGTCTCTAATGAAACAGTTGTCTGCACATAGCTTCCATTTGAATTGAGTGGCCATGTAATGGATTGCAACAAGGATTTCGATCCTGGCAAATTCATATACCGGACATATTCGAGGTCCTTCTCCAAATGGAACAAAGCTGTAGGGTGGAACTGATGCTTCTTTCTCAAACCTACTCGGATCAAACTTTGATGCCTCAGGGAATATGTTATCGTCTATGTGAGTCATAGGAATAGCCCAGAATATCTAACATTATAGTACAAGATATGTTAGCATTTTCATCAATTCTATATTTTTGCAGGATTTATGGTTATGGTAAATTTGGACTTACTTGCCATCCTTTAGGGATGAGGAATCCACCATACTCGATATCTTTCAAAGCCTTTCTGAAGCCACCAAAGACAGGAGGAGTCATCCTCAGAGTTTCCTGTGCTACTCTCCATGTGTACTTCATCTTGTCGAGGTCTTCCCACGTCAGAAATTCTCCTGATGAGGATTTGCTTCTAGCTATTTCTTACTGTTCTGCAAACCACACTGCATCTAGTGACTCTAGACCCTTTTATTTTGGTTACTAAGCATTATTTTTGTACTTGTATCATCATCAAGAAAAACATAATTTTTGTAAGGTGTCTTAAGTTTTTCGTGTGTGCTAATGAATCATGTACAATTTTTCCAAGTGTAAAGGGAGGGAGGGTTATGCATACCTTGAAGAACGGCTGCATAAGCAGCAGGTTCATTAGCTAAAAGCTGCAAAAGAAAAGTAACCACAACAGCTCAAGTGTCATATCCTGCAACCATGACTATCATGATATTGTGCAAGATCTCAGTTTCGGTTAATTCTTCTTCGTGCTCATCATTTCCGATGCTAAGCAAGCAAGTGATAAGAACTTGGCGTGGAGAAGCAGTCTTATTCTCAAGTTCCACCCTCCTTTCGCGTATAAGTTGCTTGATCATGTTTTAAACCTTCTTGCTTGCCTTGAGGCTGCGGTTGTAACGTGTGAAGGGCAAGTTAACGGGGACCGACCACATTCCTGCTCTCATCTGCTGGAAACACTTCACGAGTTTGTCTCTGCGAGTTCCTTGTTCAACCCCAAACAGCAGAGAGCATATTATGTCGAATGTGAGGCTCTTCATCAGGGGCAACACCTATCAACAATTGATGGAAAAAAACCTTGTTATTTTTATCATCCATACCAAGTGGTGTTTCTCTTCACAATGTTGGAGAGGTCTAAGTTCTCGCTTCTGAAATAAATAAAAAAAGGGTGCCAGGTATGACACAAACCTGCAAAAACATTGCACTACTTGTTGCTCGCAGTAGATGTGGTTCCAAACTATAGGAGTGCAAAGTGTAATTTACCCAAATATTTTTTATAGCGCTGACTTACTGTTACTTGTTGTTTGCCATGCCAATGCATCTCAAGGTGCTTCCTGATTTCTTGGTCCATTTTTCCCACATATTGCTTGAGTGACTCAGGCTTCAAGAACATCATAAGAGCACTTCTAACACGCTTGTGATTGCTGCCACTCAGCTCCAATATATTCCGATCACCCAAAATCATTCGAATCGACTCTGTTTGTTGGCTGGCAACTGTGTTGCCATCACTGGTGAATATAAACTTGTTTGCCGCCTGTCCGTGAATGAAAACTGTTGGCTGGCCAAACAGACTTAGCTTAGAAACTGGACCATACTTTGTGATCCTTTGTTTAAGCCATTTTTCTGTAGTGTTGGCACGCATAGCTCGGAGAAGGCCAAGGTTTTGGCCTATTATGAGTAGTCCTAATGAGCCTGGTGGAAGCCTGTTTGATGAATTTTTTCTTCTCGCAAAGAAGAGGAAGATGGGGATGAGAGAGTAAAACTATGAGAAGAAGGGTATTAGTCATGGTTTTTGTGACCTTGTTTGTGAGAAAATGAGTAAGGGATTGAAGAGAATGAAAATCAATTCAATATAAATCTCAAATGTGGTGACTTTTGTATTAATCAGAAAATGAATGCCACACTCATCAAATATGCTTTTCAAATTATGTTTACTAAATGATGTGGGATTATTTCATTTATTCACATTTCTATTATGCTATTTTTAGTTCTTGTAAATTTGTAATATAATAATATTAGTCAAACCATAATGTTTTGTTTCTAGGGCTGTTTGAACACATCTGGAAAATTAAAGAAACCATGCAATGTGCTGTAATTTCTCTGGAACCATTTGCTTGTTTCTTTCGTTTGTAAATTGTGATTCAGAGGGCAACCTGTTTTCATGGCGATTTCCACTAAGCTTGTCGATGCATAAGTTTGATGTATGAAGTCACACATAATCTTGAACCTTAAACGTATGAAGACGCATTAGATAAACTCTACCTGAAAAGGTAACTTGGGCATATTACATTAAGCAACCTATTTATTATTCGTGTTAACATGTCGTGTCATATACAGATTGCCAAGTAAAAGTAAACCAATTCTCACAAACTTCGCTATAAGTTTGAGTCGTGTTATTGTGTCGAATAAAAAGTTGCCACCACTAGTTTTTTAGCAAAATTTGTAAAAGAACACAATGTTCTAGTGGGTTAATTGACTTCGACCTTAAGAGTCATACATCATTACATTGTGAAGATATTCATAGAATCTAGGCTCAACCAAGATGTTTGATTCCCTAAAGGATATGGATGGACAAACTCACAAAAGGACAACTCCCTGAATATACAGGTTCACCAAGTATGACCCATTTGATGGGAAGAAAAAGAAAAAAAAACCTTCCATTCATCTAATTAATTACTGTTTCCAAACAAGTAGTTCTAGTTCAAATCATGAGAAAGTGAAGGTTATTTCTCATGCTCTGATGTCTGAAGGCATATCCCCGTCTCAAGTAAATACTAGATTTTGGCCTAAAAAACGGAAACAAAACAGTTGATTCAATGAAAAGTACAGTCAATGTAAACGCAAGGTCTGAAACAAGGTTTCATCCAATTTCAAAGACAAAAGCCATCTTTCATTTATACAAACAACGTGATAGCACAGTATCTAGTGAGATTGGATTGATTAGAAATTTGGTAACATCAAATAAAGCATCTGGAGACGTGTGATTTTAGTACGTCAGTTTATAAGTATTGAAAATAAGTCCTGAACACCATTACTTGGTCTTGGCAGGAATATGGTTGCCACCAGTTGCAACTTTGTACAGATAAAATCCAGTCATGAGAGCACTGCAACAAAACGAAGTGGTTTTAGCTTCAGAAACAAAAAATATATGTTATATTAATAAGCAAATTTCAAACTTGTACAGAAAAAAATCCTGTCAGTTGCAATTTTTTACAGATTAAGATTCACGATAACGACAGAAGAACAAAGAAATTATTGCAAAATGATAACCAAAAAATGACTTGTTGCACAACTAAACAAGAAAATAGAAAGACCCATTTCCCATACTGTTAAACCATATAACAGGAAGGAGAAATAGATTCCATTCCAACTCCCCCATTTCCTATCCTACATCTTTTATCCCTCCAATTCTGCATAGTGCCAAAGATAGTAAACACAAGAAGACAGAATGGTTGGGCAGAATCAATCCTAACTTCTAAATTATGATGTGAATCAAGGAGAAATCATGCAAGTATGATTTCCCAATAGCACTGATTATAAGGTGCTACAATATGGGATCTGAAACTCAACTAAACTTCTGACAAAGGTTTTCAACAGAACAGATCAACCTCATTCCAAGATGATCCAGGAGAGCTTCGTATGTTTAGTGAATGGGGATATATGATTCTAGATTGTCCAGAAACTATGATATTCAAGTGTGTGTAAATGATGAGCATTCAAATGGACGTGGATAAAATTCAAAGGGCTATAAATAGCCCATTCTCAACACATGACCACATATAACATGTGCCAGCCTCACACAGAACTACTTCCAACATTTACATGCCTTTAGGAATATCCATCCCAAAGCCACAAACCCGAAGGAAATCAACACTTGTGTTCAACGTTCCTCAAGTGCATAAACTGACTCAAACCAGCACAGTCGAAAACATTACATTTGTCCACAAAATTTTACGTCAAATGACAGCTAGAAAGGGGAAAGAAGATAGTCTAAAAATCCAAGATGGAATTTGTTTGTTAGAAATAAAATACTGGCGCTGCAATACAGGGGAAAGTAGTAATAATGCAGCAACAAAATACAAACCAGATGCAAGACGTACATAAACTACTTCTGATGTTCAACAGCCAGAAGTTGAATGATGACACTCATAATTTAGATGCAGTGGTGTGGGGTAATAAATAATTGATTATTAAATATCCAGAAAATTGAAGAGCATGAACACATAAAAAAGCAGATGAACATACCTGATGCCAGCGACAACACCAGCTGGCATGATCTTTGAAGTTTGCATATAGCGCTGTCCCATGACCCATGTGAGTGTCACTGCACAAACTGTTATAAGGTACATAAATCAGTTCTAAAACAAAGTTTCTATAGATTGGCATCAATATTACACTGAGCAGAGAATATGAAAAAAGAAAGAATGTGATCACATAAAAACTCTCTTTCTCAAAGCACTTCTTTCAAATAACCCAAGCAAGGTCCAATCGTATTTTCAATGACTAAAACGTAGCTTTTTAATTTTAGGTTATAAATAAACCTTGCTTACTGATGCACTGCAAAAAGATAGGGGCTCACAGCTAAGTCGCTAACTAGTTAGGCAATCCTATTATAGTTTGCAAATCACTCTTCATTCACATTTTAATTTTCTGCCACTTCATCAGACAATACATGCATAAGTGCATAACTTATAGTGCATGTATTTGTCACCAAAACTTTTCCTAAATTGTACCCATTATTTGGTGACCCAATGAAAACAACGTAACACTGCAACATCAGTTGGCGTCTCAAGAATTCCTCTACGCAGAATATCAAACCCATAACAGCATGCAAACAATAAAGATTAAATTAAAAAACTCAACAGTTTTTAACAGGAAATTAGTAAAGGCTTCCAATCGTGCAGAAGCATAGAGCTTCCAAATCACTAGAGAGAACAAAATAATAACCTTCAAAGACATATAAAAAAGGAAAAGGTCACATTTTGCACATAATGGCAAAGTCAATGCTCTCAAATTAATCAAACTACAAAGCTTACTTATTTCATGCCCCATTAATGTTTTTATAAGCAGTATGACATTATCTCAAAGAAACAAAGACCCAAATCAAGATTTTTTTTTTGAGAGGTAAGATTTGTTTGTTTTTGTTTCCCTTTTCAACTTCCTATAATTTCAGTGAAAGTACACTATCATATGATTCATATCTGGGATCCAGACCCACAAAAGTTATAAAACCAAATAAATAAAGCCTACCCGTTTCCAAAATCAAAGCAAAAACCGAGTTCTTCTTCCTCTCAAAGGCCTTGAGACTGAGATAGCCAGCAAGAGTGAGAAGCAATCCAATGCCAGCTCCTCCGGCCAAAGAAGGTATGCTCCCCTTCCTGAAATACCCAAATACTCCTCCACCCACCAGCATCAACCCGTACGGGATCGTGAAGCAGAAATCGTGCATCTTTGGTTTCCGGGAAATTACACCTCTGTTTCTCTCACAGATCAAAGGAAGAAGAAAATACTTTGGTTTATTACTTTATTGTATTGTTTGTACGTTTTCGTGCCTGAAATGCTTATAAACTGTCAATTATTGGCGCGTGGAATTCGGTTGGTCAAAAAGTTTATGTACCAACTCCCGAGTGACTTTGTTCGTTTCAGGATAAGCTCTTGATTAAACGAAGCGTAATTTGTTTAATATTTAAAGGGAGTTCTAAATGGACCCCCTTTGTTTGCTCTCTTCACCCACCCACCTTTTAAATTCCATCTTTACCTTGAGGAGAATTTTAAAAAAGAATTATAATTGACCAGAAAAATAACAAAATAGAAAAATAGCAAAAACCCAACCTTTCTTCCCTTCTACCACCGGCCGCCTCTCCCTCCAACCCACATGAGTTGATTTATTTTATTCGTCTCTACATCGTTATTATGTATGCAGTATGCATCTTCTTTTTCTTCAATTGATCACAATAATTGGTAATTTAAAGAGCAATAGTCTAGTATCTCTATATTTTGTACATAGTTCATTGTGAGTAGTGGCTATAGACGCATCTCTTATTGGTCAGTTGATCAATGTCTTCCATTTATCCAAATCATCATATACTCACAAATTCAAAAAATAGAGGAAGAGGGAAAGAAAAATAGAGAGGGGAGCCATTAGTAATGGGGTAAGTGGAATCGCGGACGATAGGGCAAGTACGGTTGGGGTTGGGACTTGGGTTCCAACAACCTTTTTTGTTATTTCGTTAACTTAAGGATAAACTATAATGTTATGAATTTCAAATTTAGTTCTCAAATTATATGTCATTACACCTGATAATATTTTATTTGTTGTGAAATAAATAAGTCTTGAAATTAGCCATATATGAATTCATGAAACTCTGACATATCATATGACATCTTAAATTTAAAATACAAATTTAAAATCCTTAACACTAGCCAAGGGTAAAATTGAAAGAAAATTTGGCGGTCCAACTCACAATAAGGGTCCATTTAAAGTTTTACAAATTGAGACAAAAATAAAAGACTTTCCCAAATATCAAACGACATGTCATCTTATCATCGACTCATTTTTTTCTATGGAAAGAAGTGAGAACCATGGCTGCTAGAACACATAGATGCTGGTTCGGTTCTCGGATCCACTCACGGACCCGCAACGACCATTTCTCTCGACTTCTCCAAAACCCGTTTTTTCTTCCTCAAACCTTGAAAATGGTGACTACTCAGGCTATTTCAAAGAGACCCAGTTGCCCGTCGTGCTCCAAACCCGTCCGGCTCTGCCTCTGTACTCGGATCCAGACCCCAGGGCTCCACAACTCTGTAACTGTGACCATTCTTCAACACAGCCTAGAGAAAAACCACCCACTTAATTCTGCTAGAATTGCAAGAATAGGCCTCAAGAATCTCAACGTAGTTACTGTTTCTGATGTGAATTTTGAATCCCGATTCGTTATCCAGTTGTTGGACCCGGATTCTCAAACGGGTTCTGATCGAAATGGTTCAAAAATTTCAGGTTTTGATCAAGTTGTGGAAGCTGGAGAGACCCAGAAGCTGGATTTCGAGTATTCTGATGAGGTCAGTTCGGAGAAAGATACAGTGGGTGAGTTAGAATTTGGGCTATTTGCAAAATTCACAAAAGAGAAAAATGATAGTAATTTGATTGATAGTAATGAAAAATGCAGTTTTGTGAGTGATATAGGTGATATGAGAAATGCTCAAAACCAATTCAATGTTGATGAGGCTTCAAGTGGTACCACATTAGATTTAGTATCCAATGAAAACAAGCTTTCTAATAGAGATTTTCATTCCCTTCAAGGTATCAAAAGTGGTAATGGTGGACCTGTTATAGCTGCTACCATTGGCAAGCATGGTGTCATTAGCTCTCTTTCCCATATTTGGATGCCACAAACCGATCCCAAGAAGCCAAAATTCGATACAATTTTAGACATTACAGACGCGTGCGGTGCTCTTGAAGAGGGGTTCGTTGTAAAAAAGTTGCAAAACAAGCCAATGGAAGGAAGTGTGGAGTTGGATGAATATGTAGATTTTGAAGTAGAGGTTCCTCCTGGATCTGTTCTCTTGTTTCCATCTGCAGAAGCAGTTAGTGTTAAGGACCTTGACGCCATGGATATTGAGGTGAAGAATTTGATTGTTTTGGATGGAACATGGGCAAAGGCAAAGAGAATGTATGTGGAAAACCCCTGGTTGAAACTCTTGCCACACTTGAAGTTGGATGTGGACAAGATGAGCTTGTACAATGGAGTGAGGCTCCCTCCCAAGCCTGGATTTCTGTCCACCATTGAGAGCATTGTGTATGCACTGAAAGCAGTAGGGGACAGTCCTGAGGGGTTGGATAATCTCTTGGATGTTTTTGAGTCTATGGTCGGGGACCAAAGGCGATGTAAAGAAGAGAGATTACGCAATGTCTCACCGCCGGGGTGAGTCTTCTGCTCAATTTCAGAGTAATGACTGTTTGACGGCAGCTTTTGCAAGGATAAATGTGGAAAAAGGAAATTGCATAAATGAAGTTGGGGCAAGAGCAAGAGCCAAGATACAAATAAGAAGAATTGGATCTAAATAATCCCACTCTCTCCCACTAACAAAAAAAACCAACTCTTTTAGTAATCTAATTTCTATTTTCCTTTGGTGCAGATAAATTGCTTTTGATATCTTTAGTAGACTTTATTATAATACAAGTCTCATGTTAATTCACGAATTTTTAAAGTGTAAGTGTATTCACGAATTAAATAATGTATATCACGTTGGTTCGTTTCATCAAAATACTTCAAATAGAAGTTGAGTTTTGTCCACATGAAGGGGCAAATAGGTCCAATTCTTGTCTTAATGTGAGTCAAATCGAGTCTACTGAAGTCAACTATAGTAAATTGATTTCATATTCAAATGAGGTCACGAATTAGAGAAATTATTCTGTATAATCAATATATTACTATGTTGTATAACTAACTTATATGTTATAATGGGGTGGATGTTATTAATATTATATCCTACAAATATAAATATGTTGTCTAACAATATACTTACACGTTAACAATATATCGATTATATCTAATAATTTTTTCACTAATTGACCTTAAAAAAAGAAAGAAATTAAGCAATTGAAAGCCATGTTAACATGTTGTTCTTACATGTGATTGATGGTCATCGACAATCAAGTTCAGTTTTGAGGATTGATAGTAGTCATTATAGGTGCTTAGTTTGATTTGTGTTTTACAAAAAATATTTGTGAAAACCCTGAGAAAGTTACAAGGGTGGCGGCGGCAGGGGAGTTGGGGCAGAGAAAGTTGGAGTCTTGGTGGAGGTGAGAGAGTTGCAGAGAGAGTTGGAGTAGAGTGAGAGTCGTAGAGATGAGAGAGATGAGAGAGGTGAGAGAGGTTGGCCTAACAAATACACACGTATCATGTCGCATATGCTGCCTAGTGCACTATGTGAAAGAGAAGTGATCCAGAATTGAGGAGGTGAGAAATAACAAAATTGCGCGTATCACGTTAGCAATTTTGATGGAAATGTTGACAAAGGTGACAGAAAAGGTAAAATGGGACACTAGTATAAGTTTATAGATGTCAACCTAGGACAAAAAAAACTTTCAAGTTATAATCTAGGAATAGAAAACATTTATGGGTGGGGAAATAAGCCAATTACATTTACCAAAGAGTAATTGGCCAAAAAAGAACAAAGTCATCAAAGATTAACGACATGTCGTTTAAAATGTGGCTCTCCCGCCTTTTAATATAGGCGCAATTTTTTTTTTTGGCCAATCTTATAGGCACATATTATTATTATTAATCACGATATTATCCTTTCATTTACAGTTTACCCATCTTTACAGCTCGGTGAGCTCACTCCATGTTTAAGTCGATCAGTTAGCAACCTACTGAACTCACAGTAAGTCGCTGTTGCAATGCATAAGCTCCTCTTATGGCGTCGCTCACCTCCCAAAACCCTACACCTAGATTCAACCAAGCCATTCCTCTCCCTCTCTCGCTTTCTTAGCCAATTTCTCTCCGAAGACCCCTACGAATATGACCCTCCGTTTTCTCCAGTTTCCAAACCCCCAAAGCCCAAGAAAAACAAGACACATAATAAAGATGCAGACCCGAAGAAGGACCCGGTACGACCTCTCAAATCGGACCTGCCCTTCGACTTCAGCTACTCGTACTCGGAGACCAACCCGTCGGCTGAGCCTATTGCGTTCCGAGAATCGCCAAAGTTCTCTCCTTTTGGGCCGGGTCGGCTCGATAGGAAATGGACGGGGACTGTTGCCCCGGTCCAAGAAGAAGTGGACTTGTACAGGGTAGAAGAGGAGAGGAAACGGGTTCTCGGAGACCCGCTAACGGATGAGGAGGTTGTGGAGCTTGTCGAACGGTACCGTCACAGTGATTGTGCTCGGCAAATCAATATGGGTAATGGCAAAACCCCATTTTTTAGCTTTTTCTTTGTATATGCTGGCAAATTTGCATTGTGAGATTGACCATGTATCGCATAGTATTGTTGCAGCTGTTTATTATGTGTTTTAAGCTTAGCGAAATAGCTCAATGCTGGTTTGGTTTTGTATGCATTGATTGAGAAGGGACTAGATAATTTGGTATGGTTTGTAGTCAATAAATGAGAAGGGACTAAGTAATTTGGTTTGGTTTTGTAGTAATTAAATGAGAAGGGACTAAATAATTTAGTTTTGTATCAGGAAAGGGAGGAGTCACACATAACATGCTAGATGATATCCACAACCATTGGAAGCGGGCTGAAGCTGTGAGGATCAAGTGTTTGGGAGTGCCAACTCTTGACATGGACAATGTTTGCTTCCACCTTGAGGTTTGAACTGAACTCAGGCTCCACATATCTCGAATGGGTTTTGACTTTTTGTACTCGGAGATTATTAGCTGATGGGGATAGTAGTGTCTGTGCAGGACAAGTCTGGTGGGAAGATTATCTACCAGCACATTAATGTCCTTATTTTATACCGGGGACGAAACTATGATCCGAATAATCGACCAGTAATACCTGTAATGCTCTGGAAGCCGTATGCTCCGATATATCCGAAGCTTGTGAAGAATGTTGCTGATGGCTTAACATTTGAAGAAACGAAGGAATTAAGAAACACAGGACTAAACTCCCTCCCGCTTATGAAACTCAGTAAGTGTCTCAGTAAGTGATAAAAAAAATAATAAAACAGAACTTAGGCAGAGTTTGATTTTTGAAGTTTCAGATGATGCACTGCTTTTTTTTATTGCTTATGACAGTAAATGGGATAAGGCAACAATTCATGTTTCTTTCCTGTTAACCCACATTCTTATTGGTTAATGTTATATTCTGCAGCTAGAAATGGTGTGTATGTGAATGTTGTTGATAGAGTTAGGGAGGCCTTTAAGACTGAAGAGGTAGTAAGACTAGACTGCGCCCATGTTGGTACCAATGATTGCAAAAAGATAGGCGTGAAATTAAGGGTATGGTTTGTAATCGAAATTAAGTTAGAATTTTTATTGCTTTCTGGAGATAGTTATGGGTTTCTACTCCATTCTTATGTTGCATTCTATATATTCAGGATCTGGTGCCATGCATCCCTCTTTTGTTCAAGGATGAGCAGATCATACTCTGGAGGGGGAAAATAGATCGAAAATAGATCAAAAACATGACTACAAGTGCATAGATTAGAAGTGAAAAGTCCACAGATGCTTAAGTGCGGTCAGGTTTGGTATTCAATTCTAAGAAAATCTACAATGCTCATGTCAATGATATATTTGGCAAGTTATAGTGTCAAAATGCAAGATTTGGAACATTGCGCTTAAATGTTGCATGCCAAAAAAATAGGCTATCAACCTCCATTCATCCATAAATGTTGATTACCATTCTCATGTCTACGTCAATTCATCCATCATCCAACTACCATTTCTTTTGCCATTTTTCTTCCAAGCTCATTTCTTTTGCTTGAAGAACCTAAAAATGTATTAAAGATCTGAAATATGATGAAGTAGAAGTCTCATATTGTCTGCACCTAACAAATTTGTTGGAACTTCAAATGATTATGCCCCAATCTGATTTGAAAGAAACTTTTGATCATATAATATGATTGTTGGCATTGTTAACGTAATTCTTGAAAAGCCGGTTTTAAAAAGTTTCACAATTTTGGTGGGCATCTCATGCCATCCTCACTTAAGTGGTACAAATGCCTATACATTTGCTTACACCACACACAAAAGTGTTATGAATCCATAGTCAATGGTTACATGGTAGAACGATTGAGGACTCCCAACGGGTGGCTGTATGTCTAGTACAAGGTGTATAGTATTGTGGATTCATAACTCTTTCATGTGTGGTGTGGACAAAATTTGTGGGTAAACACTTTTTGTGTATTACCATACAATACACAGCTATAGTATGATAAAAGAATCCATGAAGCTTAGAGTTTTAATCCACTTTTTTTTTGTCAAATTATTTTTACTCTTTTATGCACTATCTTTTGCTCAAAAATTAGGAAAAAAGAAGACATTAAATAATAAATAACTTGTGGGAAAAAATTACAACTAATCAAGATTTGGCAATTTGCAACAGTTGGCTGAGCATCATTAAAGATCCAATTGTCAACAATTCACAAATTTGATTAAATTAGGTATTCAAAAAATTACGTCAAAAACAACAACAAACAATGAAGATTTTCATTCCATCCTTCTAGGGTAAAATTGTAAGGTGTTGCAAGTTGCAACAGATTCTGTGTGACCTCACACGGAATTCAGAAAATAAGGCAACTTCCTAAAATCTTTCATTGTAAATCTAATTTTTAGATCATCTCTAGCTTATTCAAGCAAAAGTATTGTATAGCTCAAAGGAAAGAGGAAAAATTAGCAAATGTTAGTCGGATGATGGGTGGTTGAATAATGGAGGAAGAGTGATTAATAGGTGGAAAAAGTAAAATAGTATTTGGAATTCAAATGGCTTTTAATTTGGCTTGCAACAGTGGAATACAAAGTGTCAAATGTAGCATTTTGGTAGTGTAGGTGTCAAATATAACATTGGCATATAAGTCAGCTCTTGCAGACTGCTAATTACTTTTCACATCCAAGTCTCACAGGTTTGGCAATCACCAATTCCAGGTCCGCAGCTTTCACTGCCAGTTGGTTAATTAGTCTTCTCCAACACCCAGCAGGCTAAGAAAAGAGGAATTATATTAAACATGTTCTGGTGCTCTTAGATGGGCTGTTGAAGGAGTGATTTGTTGCCCTGAGTAGACAAAAGAGTTGGTAAAATGAAATGACCAGTGCCATCTCATTTCGAACAGATCTCATATGGGGGGCGTTCTTAATGTGCAAGACCAGTATGCTGCCTCCTCACAAAGGAGAGGAATTGTAGAAGGCACTTGGGACTATCATTTCTCACCCTTAAATAGAAAAAGAAGCCTGGAGCCTCAACCCTTTAAATGAGATGGGGGTAGTCCCTTTACTTCGTGTTGAACTTTCAAGTTTCTTGTTATCTCTCTCTTTGCATTTTGTAACCAAAATCTGATGTTACTGTACTACTTTATTTATGAAAGTCATGAATGGTTACATGAATTGTTGCCTTTTAATTGGTGGTGGTAGCTAATCAATGGAGGAGACAATCATTGCTCTTTAAATGTCACATATGAAAAACTTTTCTGGCCTTCACAGGGTATTTGCTCGTTGCCTTTGTTTCCACTCAAATGGCATGGCGTTCATTTTTCTTCTTTCATGCTTCTGTGGACATGTTGCTCAAACACCCAAAACTCTTTTATTTTATTTTAAAAATTACAGCATTATCTTACCCAACTAAACTACAATCCTCAACTGTTAAGGAACCTATGAAGAATGACTAGTTCACAAACTCATTTAAGTCCTGGACCAAGATTTTTATAATTCTTTAACCAAGCTTCATATAAAATCTGAATGTAAGGCCAGTAAAATACAATCAAGAACAACATAAATCTTACTAGTTACTTCATTTATGATACATGTATGAAGTTCAAGAACATGTGAAAGCTCTTATACATTTGAATTGCTAAGAAAACCGGTGTTCCAGATACACCAACCAGTTGAGAGAGCTCAATTAGTACATCAAGGACCACTGTGTTCTACTGATTTATATATCACAATAGATGGTTTCACTTCATACATAAAAACCCTTGATAAGATACACTTCATGCGTATCGGGTGAAGCTAGTATCACATGTATAACAAGTTCTATGGTGCAATAAGTATCTTCCTCATTTCATGTCTCTTCTCAGCAACACATCCCGAACTGACCAGTGAGGTTATCCAGACCTGATCTGACCTTACAGGCTCATCATCATCATTCCTATGCCAGGTCCAAAGGGCATGGGTTGAATTCACTATCTTAAGCTCACCATGACCAAAACTTGCTTCCCGGAAGACTGACCACTCAGGTGATGGGTTATACCTGCCAAATCACAAGAATTAAGATAAAATTTTGATAAATAAAACAGTCTTTAGCCAAGTGTTTCAGCTGAAAAACCCCCACTGTATATTGAAAGGATGGAAGATTCCACTCTCTTTTCCTATCCCCATGTTGGGGCACTGAAATAGTTAAAGCATTGACTATGTTTGAAAGGCATACTAGTGTGAAGCAATCAAGACTATTACTCCCTTTCAAATTCATTCCGTCAGTACCCAATTCCAATGGAACTCATATATAACCATTATTAGTGGCTATGATAAAGGCAAATGAAATATCAGATGTCTGGAACTCATGCCAATGTGAAAAAAAATCCAGGATTGTTTTTCTAAATGCATGAGATGTCAATTCTATTTCCTAAATTGCAAATTCATAAACATTTTTAGCACAGAGACATACTTGTGAGCTAAACCTTCTCTGTTTCCTCCATCACCGATGGTTATGTGGACAGCACCACACGTATCTGATTTTCCACTGTTGACACGTTTCTGCCAAACAGACCATCATAGATTAAAAATTGAGTGCCATAATTTATACTTAAGAAATATATGCTAAATTAGCATAGCTATACCGAGCGTTCATAAGCATGTACATGGCCAGCAAATACTATATCCACACTAGCGGCATAAAGCAATGGCTCCATTGCTGCCATCATGCTGTTCCCTTCACCTTGATGAGCCTTGTTACTATTGTACCAGGGAACATGAAATAGCACGAGCAGCCAAGGTGTCTTCTGTCGGTCTACCTTTGAAAGATCATCCTGTTTAAGAAGAATGACATGAAATTTTATACAATGAATTGACTTGAGAGAGAAAGTGAAGGAAGAAAATAACTCAAAAAGGCAAGAGAGACAATGAAGGAAGAAAACAACAGATAACACATCTAAAATGGAAGTGAATGTAATGATATAACACAAGACCTTCAAAATAATTCTTGAACTCCTGCCTCGTGGTTATATTCAAATGCGCACTCATCATTCCTTCAGCCTCACTGTATGAATGAGGTTTGTAATTCTTACTTAACCAAAGAAATTAAGGTTGAACCCTGCTGTGCTAAAGGGCTACACTTGGAAGAACTTCTAAACAAGAATTATGTTTATACATTTCCTTTTTTATGGGTATAAATATTTCCTCAGTTGAAGCTACAAAGATTCTCACCACCCTCCTCTTTAACTTCTGTACCAACATATTTTGTGATGAGTGTTGGAATAATGCATACTACTATCCACTACCAAACTTATTCAAAAAATACATGAAGCCACATGAAACAGCAGCATGCCAGGTGCGCACATTATGGGCCAGTATCACTATATCTAGGCAATGCAAAAAACTAGTAGTTCCCTCCCTCCACCCCACAAAAGCATAGTAGTACCATGGTGAGTATATGACAGAAACACATATAATAGGTGGCACATACCATAAACAATCACATTATCCAAGAAATCACTGATAAACAATAAGAATGAACATGAATCACAATTTTTACTAAATATACCATTAATAATTTAATGTATCGGAAATTGAGTATTCCTACACACAAGAGACGAGAAAGGTAACTAACCTTTAACCACCTGTATTGATCTGAATACTCATCATAATCAGTATATGAACCAAGCATGATAACATGAACACCTGAAACTTCAAAGGAATAAAAAAGATTCGAACTCGATCCACTCTCTTCATACGGCATCTTCCACCTAGAATTATAGGATTGAAATCCATCCTTTAACAGTGGTATGCTCTCCTTTTCATGGTTCCCCTGGGTTACCATCCATGGCCTTGCACTTGCAAGTGGCTGCACCAGCTCACCAAATGTATCCCACCGGCGCTGCATGTAATCAGCATAAGAAAGGTCTCCAGGAAGCAGATGCACATCATACCCGCACTGATCAATGTGGTCTAGAGTAGACTTTGTCCATCCAGTTTGACCCAGATCCCCTGCCACGGCAAAATTAATCGGAAATTGAGCTGGAGGGGTCTTGAGCTGAAACTCAGGACCTTCTCCACCACATTGGTAAAAGTAAATGGTGTCATGTTCAAGAGGCCCAATGACTGTGTGGTGTATCTTTCCTGAGCTATAGAGAAGATAACTATAAGAGGTGCTTTCGCCTTGAGCTACAGAGCTGTATTTCCCTGATGATGTTCCATACTGAACAACTGAAGGAGCAGATTTATCATCAGTGACCCATGTCACTCGCATGTGCTTGTCTCCTGCCAAAGAGATGTGCACCTGCAATAGGCATTTTTACAGATAATTATATATTATACTAAATGGATACCAGTTACCACTAATAAAACCCAAAGAGCTTGATCAAATTGGGAGTCGAGAAAGAGAAAATATCAAAACAAAGACCAAGTTCCTTAAGAAATACTTACCCCAAGTGAAACAACGTGTACAGATTATTATATCACCAAAAATGATAACCGTGTTAACATAGCAAAATGACATAATTCACTACGCATTTATAACATCCAGAAACTCCAAATCTCATTCCCAAAGTACATGAATTAACATGCCAATTAATCATTTCCGATAAATGATGATTTTTTGAGATCCAAGGAACTGCACTATAAACCTTATCACTAGAAACCATTTGCATATATAATTTAGCTCCAAAGTCCAAGCCTTGGGTAGTTTTCTATTTACATGGAAAGCAAACATCCAATTTATGACTGACCGCTCAACTTGTTCATCTGAACTGAAGTAAGCTTATTTGAGCCACATTCAGCCATGACAGCTTGAGTTAAGGTCATAATTGGCCAAAGGCTTGATTGGCCAGAGCCATTGGTAGAGCAAGCTTGTCAGGCCCACCCCAAAATCCACACAACCGATTAACTAAGCATTATAAGCACATAAAAAATATCAAGCTACTCAGAAAACCAGACAAACAAAAAACCGCAACCGAAACTACAAAGGGAGATCATTTTGCGGAGAAACAAACAGAACCCAATTGTAAAATGAAGCAAATTTTTATGGGATCATGAAAAATGGAGTTAAAATATAATTTTTACCCAAGAAAATTTGGAAACACCCAGAGGAGTGAGAAAGAAGAGAGGGTGATGATTAACGTACCTGCTGGGGATGAGAAGAGGTCTTTGAGTTTGAGCTCCATGGGAAATGGAGGGTTTTGCGAGGCGGAGGTCGGACATATTCAGCTGTGATGACAGTGATCGAGATTAAGAACAAGACTGTTAGGATCGGCTTCGGGTCCATTCTCTTTGCCTGCATTAATCTTTAAGGAAAGTGCATATCTATTATCTACTATCTAGGGAAGCTTCCGCATAAGACAAGAGTACCTCAGCTACGCTTGCTCACTGCTCATTTACCGTTATAGTGGAATGACCAAAGTACCCATGTCGTGTTCTTTCTTGTCATTTGTCTCCTGCAAAGTTTTTGTAAGATCCGCAGTTAAAGGCTTAAAGCATTCTTCTTCTTTATGGATAATTGGATATAGATATCAGTGGTAAGAGTATAAATTCACATGAAGAATGTCAAGTCTTGTTTTACAATATATAAATTTTGTAAAAAGATTTTGGGCCACACAAGATTTATGTAGTTTGTGACAAATTTATTTCACATATTACTATTTATTTGCTACATCAGCATAATAATATTATTATTAAAAGACTATCTTACCCAACCTAATATTTTTTTATCACCTTTTTATTTTTATTAATTACAACTTCAATCCAAATTCACACTAAACATTGATACCTTTAATCTTACAAATTAAATATGACCAAAAAAAAAATTTATAAATCAAATGGATATCCATGAAGTTATTCTTGATTTAACAGTTAGAATTCATATAAAAAAATAGCATTTGTAGTACTAATATCCAATAAGATCTTATAAAAACTTGAATTTGAAGCAATCAACTTGAGGTCTTTGAAATATCCGCTCGCGCATTCATCTATATATATATATTGATTTAATCAAAAGACCTCTTAAAATAAATACTAGAATCAAGAATCAAGAGTTTATAAAACTACAAGAAGAACCATCGATACACGAGCTACAAATGAACAAATGGTTGATTGCATATGAACTTAAATTCAAAGGTGGATATGTGTTGCTAGATTAGCACATTCATCTCATCTATAAATTATAATTTGGACTATATAATCTTATTAATCACCATAGTTTCTATACTGAATTAATTACTTATAATTTAAGATTAGAAAAAGACTGACCACTCTTGTCATGAGTTATACTTGCCAATTAATGATGGATCTTTTAATGAAAGGAGTCTATATATGTCATGTATTATCATAATAACTGTGCTAACATACAGAAATGAGATAAATTAAAATGTATATATGTATATGCCAATTAATCATTTCCAATAAATGAGGATTTGTTGAGATCCAAGGACCTACACTATAAAACTTACCACTAAGAACCATATTTATATACGCTCTAGCTCCAAATCTTGGATAGTTTTGCTTTTTAACATGGAAAGCATGCATGACACATCCAATTTATGATTGATTACACAACTTGTTGATCTGAAGCAAGTTTATTTGAAATGAAATTGGGGAGGCTTTATCGGTCCGTGGCATTGGGAAGGTTTGCTTAGCCGTAGGCCAAGGCATGGCACATATGGCAGTGAGAAAGATTAGCATATGGTGCTTGAGTAGCCATTGGAATGAAGTGTGCAACACAGAATGATTCGGCTGCTAGATTCCGTACTAAGGATTTGAGTGAAAATAATGGAATTTGAGACAAACAATCTTCTATTACAAAAACTAGCTTCACAATGAGCAAAGAGATTGACAAGCATGGAGTTCCTCCTCCGTTTGTGAATCAGTTAGCTCCAACTCTCGATCCTCCCATGGCTGGTAAAATGACCTGTATAAATTTTTATGGCAAGGACATGTAAGTTGTGATAAAGGGTATACGGGCACACATAAAACACCCAGAACTTGAATAGGACAAGTTACTTGTGGAAAAAGGAACTGCATTCCTGAAATCAGTTAGTGAAGGGTTATTAATTGTTTAAACTTCTTACATGAAATTTAACAAATTAACAATGTCAGGTCAATTTTCTTTCCCTATCAGATCAGTTTTCCTCTATTAGTTATCATCGGTATGATTTCTAATATAACATTTAGACCTGTAAGGAGTCCCTGAAAAATTTAATCAGAGCATCTGTCTTGATATAACATTAGGAAACACTGATAGAAAGCGGAAGCACATGTAAACAATCAAGTGTCAGCATAACATGTATAAAGATTGAAAGGAAAAAAAAAACAGGTGGGCGAACATTATATATATTACCATCTCCATTTAGAATTCGCTTCAGTAACAATGTATCTTCGACCAGAGTGATTTAACAATAGTCCCATCATCATGCAAGAAACCCTGGACCAGATTACATGAAGGATGTCAGTTATAGGTGTAAACCTATTTGTAATGCATATGACTAACTAAGCCTTCTTGGATAATATTGAGGTTCTCAAGTACACTGCAAAACCTTTTCAAAATCTAGTTTTAACCCCAAACTAAACCCACCCTGAATCCAACTAAGCCTGTTCCTACTCAAACACTCAGCTCCAGAAGGCCAAATGCATAATTAATCAAATAACGTAAGATACCTGCAAAAATGGAAGCATCCGAAAGGAGAAGGCTGAGGGCAGCTGTGATTGATGGTAACATTATGTAATTTGTGCCTGCAAGCTGTTGGAGCTAGAGAATTGCAGATGCAAAAATCTCCTCACAACCATATCTGTTTCTGCTGCTTTCTCCACATGCATTTTTTACATGGTCCATTAAAGACTGCAAAGTTTTTAAATTTAACCCTTTCGAACTTCAGGGTCCATATCATTGAATTTCCCATCAAGCTTCCCAAGAATTACAGAAGCAGTTAGCCAACGTAAAAGTTTTAATATAAAAGAATTCTCTTTCAGCGATTTTTTTGCCTGAAGCTTGATGAGATTTTTTGGCCTGAAGTTTTTTGCAGAGTCTGGTTCCAAAGCAGTGGAAATTTCCCACATAATAAAACTTGAAATCTTTTCATGACTCTGTGACATATCAAAGAAAGTTTTCACCTTTCATGGTATAATCAAGAGAAAACAGTACAGACTAATTTTGCATAGTGTATGAACAAATATAAATAAATAGAGGATATTGTTGATCACTGAACATCTAATTGCCATACTAAGTTACCAAGTATGTTGAGGATATGTTCAGCAACAATAAAATAGTTAATTATGAGGAAAGACTTGTCCAACATTTCTGGCATATATATACCAGCTCATTTGTCCAACATGCATAAGGAACCTTTAATAGGGCATTATCGAACATACTGAAGTTGGAAAATATTATACTAATGATCGATTCTATGGCTCCTCTAACAGATGTTATAATCTGAGATTCTGAATTTATAGAAGTGTAGGGCATAAGTGAAGATTAGTATCAAATTAGTTCAAGGGACTCTTTGTCAACCTAAATTCATATAAGCAGTTAAAAGTGACATGATTGAGATGGATAAATTATGCATCTACGAACATCGTTACTGGTGTATTTTCAGTTTCTAAGGGTTTTAAGAAGGTAGAGTCATCCAAATACAGTCATGTGTGTGTGTGTGTGTGTGTGTGTGTGTGTGAGAGACAGAGAGAGAGAGAAATACCAAACCAAAGATGGCAGCTAGAGAGCAGTCATAAGCATAGCTTTAAGGCCAAACTCTACAGTAGCAAAAGAACTTGCATTACCATATATATCTCAACAGATTTATACATTTTATATAAACCCTCAACTGATACAACAAAAATGTGGCTGATATATCTTCCTTTTTTGAGATATCTTGAATGTTGATATTATTATTTCAAGAATTGGATTGACAACTGCAACATTTTCCTTCAACAAAGTCACATCACCAACAAGAAATTTGTAGAGATGAGATGTAAGTTCCATGAGCTGCTCAAAGGCATATTTTTTCAACCACTTAGTACTGTCTCTGGAAGAAGTAACATCATTGACAACCTAAAATCCAAGAACATGGAAATGTGAGAAGGGATGAAAAGCAACAATTCCATTTAGTCTTTCAAAGACAACTGGTAGGCTTAAACTAACTAATAATAGTAAATATACTGATTTGAGCCATTAAAAATGTCACATTCTACTTGCTTACGTTATGACAATTTAAAGGTCATAGCTAAAATTGTGTGTTCTCTATCAAGGATGGGTGAAAACCACTGTTATTTTGTAGATCATATTTCACCATAACAGGAGAAAAGATGATGCTTTTAGTTACAATTTGTCAGTACAACTAACAATGACTTATTTCAATTTATATCAAGCAGAGACAATTTTTATGCAATGCATATGAACAAGAAATTTCAGGGCGAAAAAAATAGAAAGTTAAAGAAAAATAAGACAAAACAGTCAGTAATAACCTCTGATACCACACCCAACTGCAACAAGAACGAACTCTTTTCATCTCTGAAACGTGTTTCACTGGATACATAGAGAACAGATCATAACCACAACAAAAGACCACAATTTTCAACTAGATGAAGAGCCATCTTATGCAATTGAACTGACTTCTTCACTACCTGAGTAAAAATAAGAGAGAATTCTTTTCGTCATATACCACCAGCAAGCTCACACACAATAGTATCATAGCACTAAAAAATTAAGACCCAAATTTGGCAGAATTATAGCAAAAGATACAGACACATCTCAAAATGAAAAATCAACACACTGAAAGCTAACTCGTGTTTAGAATCACACATCTCTCAGTTTATAGACACTTCCATGTAGCAGGCCTAGCTCGTGTCCAGCTCCAGCCTCGCAAGTGTCAGAGCCCGGAATGAAATTTAAAATGAGATTTCATTCACTACTAGAAAAGAAAATTTTACATAAGTATAGCATGTAGCTACACTCAACAATGCCTCCGTCCCATGTATTTTATCAGCTAAATGAAATTATTGTGTGTGTAATTCATACATCCAATCGAAAGTTACATTAAATCTTTTCATTATCCAGTCTCTTCATGAGACTCCAAACCTTCCAACAGATACAACCTAAGGCAAGTTAATCCAAAGCTCACGTGCACACAAGTTGCAAATTATTTTAGCATGGCCAATTTTCCAGTCCAACTTCATGAATGCACTCATTCTTTCCCAGAAAAAAGAAGATACTTAAAGATGGTGACAAGTAAAAGAATGGTCTTGAAAAAGAATGGAATATACTTAATGAAACTCATGCCCATGCATTCCACCTAGGCGAGCTCATCAAAAGGTTACGTAAGGTTTCAGAATGGTCATGTTTTTTTTTTGGGGTCTGATCATAATAATCATGTGAAGTATCTAATAATACGATGGATGCCTCTGCAGCATAAATAGCATTTACAGAAGGGATTCTCTGCCATGGCTGCTCTATACCATTTTGCACATAAGTCACAAGAAGTCGAATTTGCTTGACAGCCCTGCTCTTTTGACATTTCTGTGAAAGGTAGTTTGAACTTCAATTAACAAACAGCTTCGAAAAAGAATGCAGAGAGGAAAATCACGTGCACCACCGTAAGTGTAACTGTGTACGTAACATGGATATATTACACATATACGATTATAGATACATATATTCTTATATAATATTTATGGCATGCACACATGCACAGGAGCCAGGTAGCACAGACAGCAACTATAAAGAACACAGCATTACCTCCAATGCGTTCTGATATCTTCCAAGAGTTTCATAACCCATTCTTCTTAGCTGTATTTTTCACATAATAATGGAGCAATATATTCACCTCCAGCATCACCTTCCAGTAACTTAATGAACTCTTTAGTAGCATCAGAGCATTACTTAATTTCAACAGAATTAATTTTATGCAATAGTTCTTTAAGTTTAGCTTCATGAGTGACTGTAATAGTAAGCTTTGGCATTTCTACTTCCTGAACCTCACAGTCATAACCTTCTTCATCTACCATAACTGTATTTCAAAAAATTAAATTAACAAAGCAAACTATTTAACATATACTGCTTGAGACCAAACAAAGCAGACCTAAAAAGTACAAAATGAAAACATGGTTTTGTATGCATGGGACGCTGAGTTTGCTTCTTCCATTGAAAAGAGACTGTGGTTAAAATCTAAGAGAGGTTTGGGGGAGTTGGGGTTTAAGGAAGGAAACGGGGTTTTGGGGGGGTCTTGAGCCCAAGCCCATTTTCGACAAGGCCCAAAACCGACCCACCATTCAACACAAGTTCACAACACCCTATCACAATTCCACTAGGATTCGCAGCTCGCCTAATACGCTCGAGCCACGTGTCCCTCCAGAACCATCATTTATATAAACTTCTCCACACACCAAAAATATCCCCTCTCTTTCAGACCCATCGCGGGAATAAGGTTTTCTCTAACAAACCTACCCGCCGTCATCGTCCTCCTTATCCTCTTCGAGGACACCCTTATACCCGTTACCATACGCCCCCTCTTTCTTCCTCAACCATGATGCAACAGCCATCTGGAGGAGTGGTCCCACAGGCGATGCAACAGATGCCATCGGATCAACAGCAGCAGTACCAGCAGCAGCCCCCACCGCCGCAGCAGTGGATGATGATGCCCCCGCAGCAGCAGCAGAACCAGGCCCCTCAGGCCCAGCAGGTCGCGTGGGCCCAACAGGCCATGCAGCAGCAGCAGGCCCAACAGTACGCGGCTGCTGGTGGGCCCGGTCCCGGCCAAGATGAGATCCGATCCCTCTGGATCGGCGACTTGCTGCCCTGGATGGACGAGAACTATATCCTCAGCTGCTTCGGTCCGACCGGAGAGGTATATACAACGCATACATGTATATGATAATAATAATAATTTGTATTGGTTTTTTGTATCTAGGGCTTGAATTATGTGATTTGCTTTAGAATTTTGTATCGGGTATTTGAGATGAAGTTTTAGTTCAGATTTGAAATTTAGGGCTTATTTGTATATGTGATTTGAAAGAGCATAAAAAAACAATTTTTAACGGCATTTGTAACTGAAAGTGTGTATTTTTGTTAGTATTAACCAAAATTTGGAATGAAAATCTATGATTTTTGGATTCATAAGTCCAGTTTTCTACCAAAAATTACAGTATATTTGTTGTGACTTGCTGTTTATGTTTGTTACTTGTATTTTGTTTTTTTTTTATCCCGTTTTGAGATATCTTTACGTGGTTTTGTATACCTTTTAAATTGTACTCATTTGTATCCATTATGGATTTTTATGCCTTCTAGAATGTTGTATTCTGCTTGGGCATTGAGAAAAAAGGTTATACTTCAAATTTGGAGTTTAGGGTTTATTTGTGTATGTGATTTGAAAGAAAAACAAAAAAACAATTTTTTGAGGCTTCTTTAACTGAAAGTGTATACTTTTGTTTGTTTAACGAAAATTTGCAGTAAAATTATATATTTTAGATGCATAAGTCCAGTTTTCCACCAAAATTTTACAGTATATTTATTGAGACTTGCTGTTTATGTTTGTTGCTTGTATTTTGTGAATTTTTTTGAGCTATCTTTATGTGTTTTTGTATATCTATTTCAGTTGTATTCATTATGTTGTTTGAGGTGTTTATAGGCTGTGAATGCAAAGGTTATTCGTAATAAGCAAACCGGTTTGCCAGAAGGTTATGGGTTTATCGAGTTTAGGTCTCGCAATGCGGCTGAGCAGGTCTTGCAGACATACAATGGCACGCCGATGCCTACCACGGAACAGAATTTCCGACTGAATTGGGCTACACTTGGTGCTGGTGAGAGGCGCCAGGATGACAGTCCAGACTACACAGTTTTTGTTGGGGATTTGGCTGCTGATGTTTCCGATTACATCCTTCAAGAAACATTTAGAGCCACTTACCACTCTGTGAAGGGTGCAAAAGTTGTCACTGATAGGACCACAGGACGTTCCAAGGGATATGGCTTCGTCAGGTTTGGAGATGAAGGTGAACAATTGCGAGCCATGAATGAGATGAATGGTCAGTACTGCTCTTCGAGGCCCATGCGTATTGGCCCTGCTGCTACTAAGAAACCAGCTGCTGGTGGACAACAATATCAGAAAGGTATTGGTCTCTAGTTACTATTGCAGAATGCTTTGTGGTAATGGATAGACAATATTTCTGAACTTGATGTTGTTTGTTGATTGTAGTTAAATTTTTCATATATGCTTGTCTTCTCATACTTCATGAGTATTTTGCACTTCATGTTTATCATGGTTTGACTTGGTAAGTTGTAGGCCTATTTAATTTACACTTTTGAGTTGAAATTGTTTAAAGTTTTCTGAATTTGGCACCCTTTCAGTTATTCAGTTGAAGAGTGGCGGAACTTAGTCATTTCCTTCGCGTACTTACCTTTGTAAACTTGGGCTCATTTAATTATGTTAAAAAGTGCAAAAACTTATGTAAAACTCATGTTCTCTTAAAGCAGGACACCGAGAGGCTCTCATTTTGGGGGGCCTGGAACTGATTTCAGCTGAAATGATTCCACATTAATGCGTGGCCTCATTTTAGGTCAGTTATTTTGTTTATGTCATAAGCTTCTTCATTTTCTCGTGGCATTTGCTATGCTGCTTTCAAGAATTACCTTGCCAGTTCCTTATATATGAAGAGTACCAGTCAAGTTTACATTTATTCCATTTACCAATCGGCTTTAAATTTATTCCATTTACCAGTCAGCTTTACATTTATTCCATTTACCAGTCAGCTTTACATTTATTCCATTTCCAGTCTGGTTTACTTTATTCCATTTACCAGTCACATTTACGTTTGTTCGATTTACCAGTCAGGTTTACATTTATTCCATTTACCAGTCAGGTTTACATTTATTTCATTTACCAGTCAGGTTTACATTTACTCCGCTTTCCAAAATTTATACATCCTGCTTTGGATACTTAGCTTATGTTAATCCTGAAGAACCATTGTGTTTTTCCTTTGTGGATCGGTTCCCCAATGGTCTTTTTTTTATAGGATAGGATTTATTTCTATATTTCTGCCCATATCTGTTTGTGTTTTTACGTTTCAGCCTTCATCTTAAGTCAGAATATAAATCTACACTAAATTCAAAAAGCTATAAGTTGCGGCTCATTTACTAGTACACACGATTCACATTTTCAGCATTCATCTAAAGTCAGAATATAAATTTACATAAAATTCTAACAACTATAAGTTGCAGCCCATGAACTAGTTCACACGTTAAATTTGCTCCTGTTCAATCTTTGAAAGCTTTTTTTTTTGTTGCACCTTATCTTGCACATCGCTTGCACCTTTTTAAAGTAAAGGTACCAGCTTGTACATTGTGATGAAGTTTCCATTACAATTTTTTTTGGGTACCAGAATTTTGTATACTTCTGCAGGATTGGGTGTACTTGGAACTGCTTTATTACGTGTATATATTTTGAATTGTCTGAATTTTGGAGCGTTTGATTTATCCATTTGATTATGGATGCTGAAATGCATTTCGGGTCCCTTTTTCTTTTATATGTTCTGATTCTGGTATGTTTTGTTTTCTGTTCTATTATGTTGTATGTTTAATTTGAAGTTTTATGTTTAATATAGTCATAGACTCGAATGTATTTTTGGTCCTCTTCTCTGCTAGATGTTTTGTTCTGTAAGGAAATCATTTTGCATGAAAAATTCCAAGTGACTTGTGTTGTTTGACAATTTGATTGTCATTTTGGGAATATATATTTGGGAACAATAATAACATCGTGAAGACATAGTCTTGGTTCTTCGAATGCTTACCCAGATGCTAAGGATTCTTCTGCAGAAAATTTTAGCATGTGCAACTAATTCTAAATCTGCATAAAATAGTTCTCATGTGTTTGTTATTTGCAGCTACCTACCCAACTTCTCAAGGAAATCCAGGCGAAAGTGATCCAAATAATACCACTGTGGGTAGTTTGTTCTAAATTTGACATTTTTACAATTCTTGCTGCATGAGAGTAGCTCCTGACAATATTGAGTGCAGATATTTGTTGGGGGTTTGGATCCCAGCGTCAATGATGACATGTTGAGACAAGTGTTCAGCCAGTTTGGTGAGCTAGTTCATGTGAAGATACCTGTAGGCAAGCGATGTGGTTTTGTTCAATTTGCTAATAGGTACGAGTTTCCTCTGTTCTTCATTTCTTTCCTTCTTCCTCATACATTACTCCTGATATGGGCTTACATTGTATATATTCTACTACAGATCTTGTGCAGAGCAAGCATTGTCGACGTTGAATGGAACTCAGTTGGGAGGACAAAGTATTAGACTTTCTTGGGGTCGCAGTCCTACAAGCAAACAGGTTTTTATTTGTGGCCTTATGGTTTTTTAAACTCTTTGCTGTTAAGTTATGTTAACAAAATCTTTTATTGATTGGATTGATTTCAGAACCAGCCAGATCAGACACAGTGGAATGGTGGTGGATTTTATGGATATCCACAAGGGTATGATCCGTATACGTACGCACCACCTGCCCAAGACCCTAACTTGTACTATGGCGGCTATGCAGGATATGGAAATTACCAGCAGCCTGGTGCTTACCAACAGCAACAGCAGGTAATTATGAGTAGTTTTAGGTTTCAGTTTCCTTGCCTTGATTTTATTTGCTTTATAGAGAAATAGAGAGAGGATTCTAGAACTGGAGATTATGCTGTTGATGATTGATTCGAGTTTTTTTTTTTTGATCCAGTGATTTGTAGCTGCCTCGAAGGCTTTCAACTGGTGGTATCATTGAGTTCCAGTGGATTTAGATTGCGAATTTTAGTATTGGGTGTAGTATTGGTGTTGAGTTCAGTATCAACTTTTAGCTTTATCTTTTATCTTTTTATTTTTCCGTTTCGGTTTTTCCTTCCCAATGATGTTTCAGTGCCTCGAGTGAGATTCGGGAGACGGTGCACTTCATATTTGTCATTTGCCCTTTTATATGTGGAATTCATCAGATATTTCTGTGTATGCACTATGATTTTATCAAGGTTATGCTGCTCTGCTTATTTGCCAGAATTGTTGTTTCTACTTTTCTTTCATTTTCTTCCAGGGGCGATACGATATCTTTATAATTATGGGCAATATGTGAAAGAAGGAATAACATAAAAGTTGTTGGTCATGATACAAAATAATTGGGTCTAAATAACCCCTTTTTAAATGCATTTCTTAAGATAATTTGCTTTTGATGTCTTTGGTTGACTACCTTTACCTTAATGTTTGTGTTTCTTTCTTCTATTGTGGTTCTTGGCCCTCGCTATAAATTAATGTCAAAATCACAAATATTTCTTTTTACAGAAAATAAGCTAGTTAATTGTATTATCACATAGTGGTTTTACTAAAAGTTACTCGTAATTAAAATATTCCAAGTGTAGAAGTGTTTGTGTAATTAATTGATTAATAAATATAAGAATTAATAACGACTTTTGTATAGAATAGTAACATTCGACTCGTATAAACTTGGTAGACACAAGATATTCCCAAGCTTGCTTGATGCATGTGATTTACAATTACAACAAATATTTGATTACTATGAGGTCTTATTAATGTGATCACTCCACTAAAATTATAAAACGTAGGTATAAAATTATAATTATTAATATTTATAATACGTGTATAATTAATATGTGCCATTTTGTGTTATAGACCTTATGGTTGCACAATAAAAATTCAAAGATTAAGAAATTGAGTCGTAAAGATTTCTCCCGAAATTTTTCTCAAATAATAATGTTATAGTGGTAATGTAAGAAAGTCGTGGAAAATTTGAGAGAAAATTAACAACAAATTGAGCTAAATAGAAATAAAAAAAGAAGGTCCAAAATTACTATTATCATAGAAATAAGACAAAAAATGGAACCTCGTAAATTTTTAGGACGTATTACAAAACAGAGACATTGCGCACGAGAAAGTGAGTGATTTTCCAAGTTTCTCTTTTTCGATTTCCCTCGCGCAACTTCATCAGATCTCTTGCTCTTCTTCTATAATAACCTCCAAAACAAACACCACACACAGAAGCACAGAACCTTCACTGAGACAAATTGGGTTGGATCAGCAAAAACAGAGAATAATAAAAAATGGGTTGCAGAAACAGAGAGTTCTCAGACGACCAGACTGTTTCTCCTCCTTCTTCTTCATCTTCATTAAGCGAGGCCTTGCTGTTTGCCACCATGTGCATCATTGGTCTCCCAGTTGATGTTCACGTCAAAGACGGCTCTGTCTACTCTGGAATCTTCCACACTGCTTCTGTGGAAACTACATACGGTGCGTTTTATTGCGCTCTGTTGTCGTTGAATGTGTTTGTCAATCTGATTAGTTTCTTATAGTTCTTTCTGAGTTTTCAATTTTATGCTGAATCTTGTTCCTTGTGAAGAATTTTATCTGGATTTTCATTTTCTTCATCGGTTATGGTGATTCTGTTGTTTGGGATGGGTGGGCTCGATAGTATTTGATCTGGGTCTGACTTACTATATTGGTTTGCCATTTTATTCTCTGTGGATTTTCCAATGACTGTTTCTGATTCCAATTTAAAATGAGCACGGGAGGAAACTGAAGGTGAATGTAAAGCAGGAAACAAATAATAGAATTTTGGCAGTGATATTGAATTTGTATATTGGATTTGACTATTTGAGAAAACTTGATCCTTATGTGTAATCACTGGCACATGTGTGTGTAATTTCATTGTATTATCCAGAAATGTGATAAACAACAAACCCAGCCCGTGCGCGCGCGTGTGCTAGTGTTACATGTGTGATTTCATTTTCATTTGTTTAGGTATCGTTTTGAAGAAAGCAAGGATGACTAAAAAGGGAAAAAGTGATGTTAATGTAGCAAATGGGGCATTGATAGATACTCTTGTAATCCTCTCAGGTGACCTTGTCCAAGTTGTTGCTAAGGTATGTAATTCACTTCATTTGTCTTATGTGTTTCTAGCATCAACTTAAACAACCTGACTTATGTGAATGCGGCTCTTTTTAAATCATTCAGGGAGTTTTGTTTCCACCTGATGGCGTTTCTGGAAATATGGCTGGTGACGAAACTGAAGCTGTTATGGGTACTGTTTCTTCTGATGAGTGTTCAAAGAAGTCAATTGAGTCTGCTATAAATAAGAAGAAAATGGATGGTGTAAGGTATATTCTCAGTTTTAGACTTTTATGGACATATGATATATGCGCTAAGTTGTTGAAACTAATTTTCGAGGATAAAATAAGTTTTTAGGTTTTCTTTTTTTGGAATGAGAATGCCTTTGTCTTCAGTTGATGATCAGCGTAGCAACTGATTATACTGGCAGATAGTTTCTTATACTGCTCATTTGTACCTACAAGAAAGGATACCCTTGTATAAGTTTGTTGGTCAGCTATTTTTTTTAATTTGATTTTATGTATAGAATTATGTATTCATAGAATTCTACAAGCAGGGGTCCGATGCAAAATGGCAATGGCTTTGCTCAGGGTGCTACACCCACAAGAGCTGGCAAGGAACATGAAGGGAGGAAATTGCGCCTGAAACATTTTGGGAATTCCCTGGAAGTTGAGCATGGGAAAAATGATGGAATAAACTTATCAGAGGTAAACCTTTTCTATATGCATAATTCTACTCTTTTTTTTTTTTTTCAACAAAGGAGCTTAAAGAGGGAGAGGGAGGTTTGAACTTTGATATTGGATGTGAGGGTAAGTGCCCTCTACCACTGGAGATATGAGCGCCCACCTATTTACTTAAACTTTACAAGCATTAGTCTAATTTAAATCATATAGCTATTTGGGAGTGATTTTTTCATTTTGAGAAAGTAAGGAACACTTCTGTTGAATGGAACAAAATGTGGCCAACTTTAACACCCAGAATATATGCAGAAAAGGCATTTTGTAAAAAAGGAAGATAAAAAGAAAGAATGATGGAAAAGAAGATAGAAAAATAAATTCAAGAACCTCAATAAATGCAACAATGTTGCAAAATATGAAATTAATGAATTGGTAGCAATTACAAGTCAGAAAAAGGTTACCTGCATTTCTTTTCACCAATTGGTTGATTGAGTCTTCCCTGCAGAAGCCCTTTAGAAATATTTGTTTACCACTATTTCCAAAAGCTTAAGCTGCTAGGAACTAGGAAGTAGGATGTGGAGAAACTATTATTTTTCATTCTAGCATGGTCGAATATTGTGATTATTATCATAATTGGAAAGACTTGAAGTAAATGAGTCAACATGGTTTTGTGATTATTTAAGTTGGTGCATGCTGCCTCAGTGTCTGTTATAGATGTTACCTTGTATAAATCGTCTCACAGGTTTTTTATTGCATTTTCATTCTTTTTTCTCAATGCAGATTACAGAGACCTCTGGTGCCACAGTTAATGGGAGGTATGAATATATTGTTCTTTTCAATGTTTTTATTAATATTGTTTTATAATTGGGGAGTGATACTTTGGGGCAACCATATAATTGGGCCCTAACCCTCTGCCTTGACACTGGCATCAGGAGTGCCCACATTTTGATAAGAATCTACCAGCAGTTGTGGCATGGAGTTTAACCATACATATCCTATGTGGAAAATGCCTATCCTACATGTGTTGGACATAGACACATTGGTCATCACGTCAGATAGCCACTATCTTTGTCCAACACTGTCATAGTACCATAAAATAATTACTTTTTTTTGTTCCGCTGTGTTTTATTTCATTCTTATCATCAGGATCCTGTCAATTGTTTGGCAGACAGGTTGGAGATGATGCGTCACAAGGGAAACAGGATGATGCCAAACAGAAATTAGAGTTTCATAGGGAAGAAAGTGTATGTAAACATAACCTCTGCCAAAATTGTTTTAACACATTGTGTTATATGTTTACTTATTTGTGCGATTGTTTGTGCAGGCTGATAAAGTGCAAGATACAAAGATGACACCCAAGCTATTACCTTGTGGAGTATCTTGTGATCCTGCTACTGTAATTGTTAAACCAGACGATCAATGTTGTGAAAGGACAACGTCAGCAGACACTTCTTCCAATGTTGCTTCTTCAGGTGTTTCAACTTTGTTGAATCCAGCTGCGGATGTTTCATATTGCAGTTTGGTAGCGACATCAACTGAAATGGTCCCTCCTCATGGTTCTGAATTTAATAAAAGTGCCAAGGTAAATCTTATAATTGGAGAAACCATGTTTAGTTCAATTTGAATTATTAAGTGATTTCATATTGGTTCTTAAATCTGGTCTTAGAATTGGTTGGTTATCTGCCTACACTATCCAATTTATGCACCAGAGATTGGGTCACTAAGAACGTTATGTTAAAATCTGCTGGTAATTGCATTAGCAGAGATTATGGATTTAGTGGCCCTGGTCCACTGGCCCAATGCTAACGTAACCTCACTGCTTGGTGATCCTTACTATTCTAGTATAAATTACCAGGTGATATAAATAAGTTTTCAGAAGTTGATGTATTTTCCTAATTTACACAGATTTTTTTGTTTGTATTCCTGTTTAGGAATTTAAGCTCAACCCAGGAGCAAAAATATTCTCTCCATCTTTTACAAAGCCCATAACAGCAACCCCTCCTGCTGTGCCAACAGTGGCAAGCATGGGTTATATACCAAACAACTCCTCCATGGTACCTGTTGCTGCCGCTCAGCCAGAACTCGGATCAAATCCTTTTGCATCTCGTTCATCTGTGCCTGTTAAGATTATCCCATACAATAATTTCACAGCTGGAAATGGTGGCAGTGGTTCTCAATTTTCACAACCTGTATGTATTACAGATTCATAGTCAATACTGAATTCTTATTGTTGTTATTATATAATACTAATTAAAGCTTTGCTTATAAGTACTGGAGAAGTTCATGTGTATATATATATATATGCTCCAGCCTGCTCATTGGTCCTTTCTCAACAATCATTGGATCAAATTGACATTATTCAAAAATGAAGGTATTTCATGTGATTGGAATATCATCTTTTGGATTGATCCAGTAGTTGGTGAGTTAGATTTCGTGCTCATTCGTGAGTGGGAGATTGATAACTATATGTCTGTATGTATCATAGTGAATTATTGAGTTCATGTTGGTGTTATATGATATTAATGAAATCTCTGCTTATAAGTGTGACCAGAATTGGTACGTTGGTATGTGTATATTCTCTAGTAACTATAATAAGGAGCTAAAATAAGTAGTCAATCCTGGACCATTAGATCCAAGATTAAAAAACTCTTATAGGGCCATAACTTGAACTGAAATACTCTTACTTTTTAAGTGATTTAATCTTAGACATAGAAAGCGATCTGCCCAAGATTGACTATTTATTTTAGCTACTTGCTAAGGTCTGTATACACGCGGACATGCACTCACACATGCACACATAATGGTGATATCTTACTCACTGGTGGGTGAGCATAGATTTTGTGATCATCCCTGAGTTTGAGATCAAAATTTTCTGTGTTGTACTGAATAGTGAACACAAAAATGTATGATCATTAATCATTAGATAATAAATCCAGTAGCTAACATTTGTTTATAAAAGGAAAAGTACTTTGAGATTTGAATAATTATGATTCATATTGGGTTGCCCTTTCTGGCTATAGATTGTTGGACATGTGGGAAGCAGGGCACATACACTTAGGTATGCTGGTCAGTATCCTGTTCAGGCTGGACCAGCCTATGTGCATCCAAATTCTCAAGCTGTAAGTAATATGAAGGATATTAATGCCATCTTTATGTCGACTTCTTTTCAGTGGTTTTAGTATTTATGACTGGATCAGGATACACTTTGACTCTATCTTGCTGATTTACTTACCTCTCTCTCTCTCTCTCTCTTTTTAGGTTATGGTTGGACGATTTGGACAGCTTGTCTATGTGCATCCAGTTTCTCAAGTAAGATAAGATTGCACAACAAGACATGATTCAATGATTAAAGCTGTCTTATGTTGTGGCTTTTTTATGAATTAAATTAAAGTTGTAGCCGGATGCCTTTTTAGATTTGCATTGAGTTGTATTTGGTTAAATAGTTAGTTTATAGTCTATTCTGAATTTTGGGGGCTCTAAGCTGTATTAGAGAATGTGTCAATTATTCAGCGGTGAAGCAATTAATTTTTAGTCCACTTGTGTGTGGCAGGACACACCTTTTGGTGCATTCTGCTCAACCATTATTTGATTTCTGAGTCTATAATGTGGCATGAGCCACATAATATTTACATTGAAATAAAATAATGATGATAATAAGAATAATAATAATAATAAATAATAATATTCTTTGAAACTAATATGACGACAATAATAATAACAGTAAGAATAATTATATTGATGAATTTTGTCTAATCTCCCGTCATTTTATATTGAAGGATGTGGTTCAGGGTGCAACAGCTATCTCACCTCTGTCTGCACGTCCTATGTTGACTCCGCATCAGGCCCAGTTTCCAAAACACCAAGGTATGGAAAACGTAATTATGTTCATGATGAATCTCCATTGAACAAGGGGAAAAAAAAACAGATAAAAGTAAAGAACCATCATGATGAACATTTTGAGTATATTTTTAATTATTTTGGGGGTTGTTACTTGTTGGTTGTTTTTTATTTTTGCTACAAATGTTTGCATTGTAATAAAATTTCAAGTATATGAATCCTTGGAAAAGGAAAAGCCTGAAGAACGAAATTATTGCTTTTTTGTGGTTCTTTATCGTGTCATGTTCATGGCTAATTGTAACTTTCACAATTTAAATAAAAGCAGGTCTGAATTACCACCTCAACTTTAACTTGTCTCTTTGAACTTTCTTTCATTTCTTTTCTTAATTTTAATGCAGGAACTGCAGCAGGCCAAGCATTGCAGCTCTGTGTACCTCCGCCATTCATGACTAGTGGACAGCAGCCTTTTCCCATTGCCAAGTCACATCCCATTTTTGCAACCTCCCTTCCCTTCTAATCATCTCATTTAAGTCCCAGGATCTAACCGTCTCTAGCACCAAGTTTTCGTGAATTACCACATCTGGGGTTTCTTCTTCCCATATTATGTTATATTTCCCCAAAATTTTGGCCTTAAAGTTTTTTGTTTGACAAGAGTTCATTCAACCTGTATTCATTCATGGTTCTCCATCTATACTTAAAAGGTAGAGGACTTTTACACAAGGAATTCATTCAACCTGGTCAAGGGGTGAGGCTTCATTGTTTTGTAGGGGATTTTTTTTTNTAGGGGATTTTTTTTTTTTTTTTTCTAGAAAAAGGGGATTTCATGTTTTTTTTCTTTTCTTTCAGTCGAATAATTTTGGCCAGAGAGTTATATGTAAATTCTTCTAACACAGAGATGGACTGATTCCTTTGATTTGACAATTTTAAAATGTCATATGCAGCTGATTGCATGAAAGTTTGCCATTATGCAGGGGAGATCCTTTGGTATTCTATTCAAATAGTATTCTTAAAATTTATTCTTTATTTCATCAATATTTATAACTAATGAAAACAGTAAACAGTTTTTGTAACAAATACCAAACAGTTTTTGCAATCTTGATTTTCTAAATATGCTCTTGTTATCCAAAATTGTTACAGTAATTGTTATTTATTTCCTCTCTTTTTTGGGAGTTTTCTTTTTTGAAAAAAAAAATCTTGTTTAACCAATATACCATCATGTTATATAATCAATTCAACGTGTAATAAATAATAACTAGATAGTACTGCTAGTGTTTGGTTTCCTTTTTTTTTTAGGTAAAGTGGCGGGCTTAAGCTCAAAAAAAAAAAACCTACAAAGTCAGAAACCTGTTCAAGAGAGAAAAAACAGACAGGGGAGGAGAAACAAAAATATGAAGACCTAAACAAAGCTCATGGCTAAGTCCTGAGCAAAGTTTGCTTCTCGATGGACATGCTCAATACTTCAAAAGCCACTCTCTCCTCATAAGATCTTGGTTGGTTTCGTTTTGATATATAAGCAACTTTAGAAAATTGCATGATGTAAATTGAAAATTATTAAAATATGCTTTTTTTTTCTGCGTCATTAGGTTAGAGGGCCTTCTCTTGGATTATCAGGTCCTAGTTACTTACTTGGGTCAAGTTGTTTGGTTCAAACTCATGCAAAGAGGCTCAGGACGATTTTTATTTTATGGAAAAATTAATGTGAATTTGACTAAGGAAAATTTTAGAAGGACCCAATTGTTTACTTTCGAAACCCAACAGGCTCAATAATGTTGCTTTCTAAAATTTCTCATATGAGATTTTGCAAAGCAAACAATACTCTTTTTAGAAATTTCCTTTGACTAATCCTTCCATTCTTCACGTTAAGGAACCCATGCCTCATGGTGGAGCCCAGTTGCAAGGTCCTATACGCAAGTGCTATTCTAAGTGAAATCCATTTGAACATCAATTTTATTCAGAACCCCAATAATGGATGTTCTAAGTGCCTTAAATGCCTTCATTTGAAAATTTGGATGTTTATTAGTATGCTTTCATATGACAGTAATTAAAACAGATACACAACAACATCGTTCTACCCAAATGTCTGAATCCACAATATCATGCAAGGACTTTACATGCGGCAAGGTGGTAACCGTAAAATCAGTCAAATCAGACACTTGATGTTTGGGAAGGCTTTACTGAATGATCAGTTTCTTAATCCACGAGCAAAATTTATGGGGTTTGTTCATCCAAATTTTGTATGGAACCTGCAGGTGACCCTTCAACCTGGGGCATCTCCCTCTCCCTCATGCTTTCCTGCAAAACCTTGTTGAGGAGTTGGAAATCAGTGTCTATGTCCTGAATATTATTAAGTTATGTACTGGATTGTTTAAGGTGCTTATGTTATGGCCAAGTCCTTTTACCTGCAACAGTTCAGACATTTTGCCATTTCTACCGTCCTCCAGTGGTTTGGAAGCAGGTGTAGAGTGGTCTTTACACTGCATGGCTTCCAGAGGCTCAATGCAAGTCTTAACTGATTGTGAGGGGGCATGAATTCTTTTAACAACTTCAGTTACCAATTTCTCAAAAGGCATGTCCGGCAATCTCATTGACTTGGCTTCTGTCTCGAGCAGTACCTCTGTGGAGGGTTGATTGAAAGAGCCATTTTCAATTTGTCCAAAATCAGACATTACCGGATGGATACTTTCAAGTTGGGAGACAAATGTATGATTTCCAACTGTTGACGCCTGGTTGGTGGATGTTGTTGATCCATTTGATGGAGGTGCAACTGATGGAATCGCTTTGCCTTTTGAGATTGCCAGATGAGCAGCTTGGGTTGCAACAGAAGTTGATTCACTGGTGACTTGTACCTGATTAGATAAACTACGAGGTTGGAGTATAACAGGCAACAAGTTGCCTCTAGTGAATACTGGATCAACAGTTTTAGGTGCCACTGGAGGCACCTGTTTGCCTTTTGAAGCCACTGAAGGCACCTGTTTGCCTGTTTGCACCCGTTCGATCATCTGAACATTTGGGGCCACATCCTTCAATCCTGAAACAGGAATATAACTTCCATGCTTGAGGACAAGACCTGTCAGAGTGGTTTCAGAGTTGCCAACCCTAATTCTAACCAAATATCCTCCATCAAATGTTCCCTCAACAACACCAAAAACTGGGGTCCCCACCAAGCCATCAGTTGGAACATTAATTGGAGCCGCTTGATGGGCCTGGTTTCTATCCCTCCTTTCAAATCCAGGAGGAGGAGGAATATCAATACCAGCATTCTGCCCCAAGTTCAGGTTCTGATTATTTAGCATATGAGCATTCTCTTCAATTTGTCTTGGATATTTACGTGGACGCCCACGTTTGCGCTTCACCAGGATGTTTGAGGAGAGATCAGGGTTGTTCCCTTGATTGGCTTGGCTCATCTCAAGTAATTTTAATAAACTCTCTTGCTCGTCCAAAACTTCCCTGCCTTACAGAGAGGGGAGGGCTTTTTAGTGAGTCTATATGAGAAAATTGATACAAAGCACGACAGAATTTAAATTACACGTCAAACATACATGCTTTAAATAATAAGAATTAGCAAAGTATGCCCTTTGTAGAAGCCCTTAACTACATATTTCCACAAGAAATTGGATTCCAACTAAAATAATTTATGCACCAAGGACTTCCAAAGTACCCAACATCCTAAAATCAACAATTTTCTAAGCTAACTACTTTACTGTAGGAAGTAAGCCAACCTCCACAAGCTACAAGACAGCTGCTAAAAGATTACAAATTACAAATAAACCCAGAAGTAGTCTAAACTAGTCAATGAACCCAGAAGTAGTTTGGGGTTGTTAAAATTACAAATTCACTAGACTGCAGATCTGCATAACTTAAATAATCCTAATGCTGAAGATATAGTAAACTTCCACAGAGAAAATAAACAGTTTACAAAGAAATACTGGACAATAAAAGAAAATCCACCTTATAGTATAAAACTAAAAATTTTAAGAAAACAAGAAGTGTATAGTTGAAAAACAAAAAATAAAAAAGTTTGAAAACTTTTTCATTAATAAACAGGAGGCAGGAGCCAATAAAACAACACTTCCACTAGCCAAAAAAAAAAATCAAATTTTACAGAGCAATATAACCCAATGTAAATTTTGCAATTTTGATGTAAATTAAGCAACAGCAGCTAATCTTAGGGTTAGGCTTTGATCCAAGAAAATACTATACAAAAGTGATATATTGAATAAAGAGCAAAGAAGAGGTAGCTAGGGATTGCAAGAGTTGCAGTACCTTGTGCAAGTGCTCCTGCTATGTCTTCTTCTCAAAAGTGAATGACTATTTTACAGAGCAATATAACCCAATGTAAATTTTTTCAATTTTGATGTAAATTAAGCAACAGCAGCTAATCTTAGGGTTAGGCTTTTATCCAAGAAAATACTATACAAAAGTGATATATTGAATAAAGAGCAAAGAAGAGGTAGCTAGGGATTGCGAGAGTTGCAGTACCTTGTGCAAGAGCTCCTGCTATGTCTTCTTCTCAAAAGTGAATGACAAGCAGCGCTGGAAAAATTTGATGCCTCGGGAAATGTTTTCGGTGCTGCGAAAAATTTGAAGCTCTGTTCTTTGGTGTTTTTGTCTGTCTCGGGCGGAAGGAGCCAGGAGCGAGGTGTCAACTGCCAACTGTGAGTGCTTGGGAAGCAGGGAGTGTTTTGTAAAACTAGTAACGGATGGGGGGACACATGGGAAACATAACTATCTGACTTGTCATGATTTCACTATTTAAGGTATGCAATCTACAAGTTACTGCATATGAGACTTTACTTAAAAAGGACAAATAAGACACAAACGTAATTTCCTTTTCGCCACGTGCAAAACTTAATTTTTATAATAAAATTAACTGCGAGCGCTTGACAGCTTACACTTAAATACTATATATGTAAACTTAAAATACCTTAAAAACTTTAAAATTAGTTATAAATATAACGCTTGGCAGCATTTTATGAGACATATACATTATATTTTTGGTATACTAGTTAACTTTTCACCCCATTATAATGTAATATATTAGTAATTACTTATTAATGACTATTCATTTTTCCTAAACAAACTTTTAATATTCACACAAAATATAACAATCTGTTTACATTCTTAAGTAACTTCTACCATTCTCACTCCCCAACTATTTTTTTGGCCAGGACACTCCCCAACTATTATTTAACAAGAAATCAAATAGATTCTTTGACTTTTCATTAAATAAAATAAAATGTTTTGCATCACCTCATAATCTTAATTTAATTACACTTAATTAGCATGACATTTTAGCACAGGACTTCCTTTAGGGCCCGTTTGGATAAGGAGTGATTTGAATTTGGATTTGGATTTGAATTTGGATTTGAGCTCTCCAAATCCAAATTCACCTATTTGGTATAATTTAAAGGAATGTATTTGGATTTGGCCCAAATCCAAGATGGATTTGAGAAGGCTAAATCCATGAATTTCAAATATATTCTCCAACTAGGTATTTGAAATCCCACCATCCCACCCTCTCTCTCTCTCCCTGACTTTTGGCCACAATTGCCGGCGACCACCGCCGGCCACCTCCGGTGACTTTCCGGTGATTTTTCCGGCCACCACCGGTGACTTTCCGACGACTTTTCCGGCCACCACCGACAGCTTTCCAGTGACTTTTTTGGCCACCTCCGGCGACTTTTCCGACCATCCACCGACAACTTTTCCGACTTCCGACGACTTTTCCGGCCACCACCGACAGCTTTCCAGTGACTTTTCTGGCCACCTCCGGCGACTTTTCCGACCATCCACCGACAACTTTTCCGACCACTTTTAGGCAACTTTTTTGGCCACCCTTCGACAACTTTTTTATTTTTAATCATATACTTCAATTCTTAAATTGTTAAAAAAAATTAAAAATTGAAATACTTTGTAAAATCCTTGTTTTTAAATTTTGCATCCAAACAATAGAATTTCAAATCTAAGGATTTCAATTACATGGATTTCAAATGCATAAATTTGAAATCCAAATCCAAATCCAAATTTAAGAATCCAAACAGGCCTTTAAAGAATTGGATGCTGATTTCAAAGATAAGCTACCACAAGGTTCACAAGTCAACTATAACAATTGGTACCATTTCTGGGTTCTTCTAACACAAGAGGCCTCTGTGACTCTGGGAGGTGATGGACATGCATGTCATGTATCATTTTAATGTATTCATCAATCTTGTCAACTGTCCAACCATCAGTTCTTATTGGGGGAAGATACTTTACAGTTAGAGGCACCGGTCGAACATGCAAGCTACCCTTCCTCCACGCCAGATGAGTACCGGTCAGGACAATCGGAACTATTGGGAGGCCTGTTTGCAAAGCCAGATGAAAAAAGCCCTGCAATTCCAAAGTGATAAAATTGATACTATGCTTTAATATAAAGCACAAGTAAATCGATCTATGAATGAAACTGTTATAAAGTGTTCTGAGAAAAAAAAAATAGGGTGCATGAAATCATGTCATCATGTACTTCCTTCCATTGGATGCACCTGAAAGACTATCAAGTAGGCAAGATTATTCAAGAAATATGACCATTACTTAATAGAAGTGATTGCAGTATACAGTCCATATCAAGAAAATGTCTTGCATCAAATGCAGGTGATACCAAGCAGGATCACTATCAAGTAGGCCAGCCAGTTACAAATTCATTCCACTGTTTGATTTATATTGCAAATGTTGAGGAAATTACATATTTTAACAAGTTATTGAAATTGCCTTTTTGAAGGGGAGTAGTCTTCCATCTCTTGACCTGGTGCCCTCAGGAAATATGATCAGAGAAAGTGTGTTTTTCACAACTGCCCGAGCTGCCTGAGCAAGAGAAGGGTCAAAACTAAGAATATAGACAAAATCATATGTAGAATGAGGAGAAATAGGATACCTCTTTCATAGATTCAATGGCTGCAGTTGGATTGGAGCGATCTATACGAAGATGGTTGGCCAGTACGTAAAGCTGTCCGATTAGGGGGTACCATATGATCTGCATAAAAATAAGCTTTCCAATTTACTCATTTCCTAAACCAATTTTCTCTACTAAATCAGAGTTATTAGAAAGGTAGTAACAAATGCATGCATCTACTTTTTATGGTGCAGCAAATATATAAGAGCACAAAAATCATTCATTCTTGGCCTGCAACCTTACAAAGTGAAGGCATTGTATACAAATGATTTTTCAGTATATAAATATATATATATATATAATTTATTAAGGAATTCTATGTACAATCATCTTAAGGCATCTAAACTTTTTACCTCTTTTTTGGCAATGCCAACACTGCCTGTGGGAGTCAACCGCATGATAAGAAAAAGATCTAGAGGAGAAGCATGATTGCTGATGAAAATTGCCCTCTCATTAGAGAACTCCACTCCATCAATCTTTACAGGATTCCCAAGAATCCACATCTGCAATCAATCTAGGAAATTAGTATCTACTGCAAAGCCGCCACAAGGTACCAAACTAAACAAAATGCAGGAAGTTTATATAAATTGACTTATTAAGGGGAACAAGCTTGACCTTTATGGTTAGAGTAACTGTAAATACTCACAAATGTTCTCGTGTATGTTGCATTAGAATCCACTTATTAAAAAGTTTAGGATATTTGGTTCACAATGCTAACCACATTCGTATCCTTTATCCATCATATCCTCAAAACTGTTGCTCAAGAAATCAATGCTCAAAGTTCAATTTAGAGTTTGATATTATATAATTAGTAGCTTGGTTCTTATCTGTTTTTCCGTTCACCTCACTCGCCAGGTGATATGTGTGAAAATACTCTGTGTCTGAATATATTGCTCACTGGAACCTGAACAAGCCAAATTAACTGTTTTCTGCAATTTACATTTAATATACAAGGATTTTACTTCAATGCTGTATTCAATCAAGAGATTACAACAAGTTGAATTGAAGTACGGTATAAGCTAAGAAATTATCTGGACACACAAAGCAACAAGATGTAATTTTCTGCTCTATAGGGTAAGGACTTAAATTATATAAGGTGCTTCCAACTCCCAAGACAAGTTGTGGTCAAATCTGAAGGGTAAAACTCTTGTTTATAGTTTCCTTACAATATAATCAATATAAAAGTTTCCATGGGCATTCACTCAACTATATAACCTTTTCCCAGAGGTATAAATAAGTTAATTCGGAATTTTGGTAAACTCGTGAATTGACTTTTTATGCCAATTTACTCCGAACCATGACAACTCTGGAGTCTGGACAATCTATCCAAAAACTTCTCGAAACATTATATAAAGATGGATATCATAGTTATTAGTACAAGAGAGAGTTATGACTTAGTGCAACTGTGCAACTCATATGCCTTTTTCCCATAAAGGGTAAGAGTTATTAGCAACCTTATCTACTAGGTGTTATAGCTAATACAGGAATCAGGATGTTAGTTAATACAAAGAGTGTCAAGCGATCAGATATGGGAACACTAGAAGACTAGAATTCAAGAGACTAAAACAGAATGGAAAATATTCTATCACCATCACTTCATAATAGCACAAAGAGAAGACTAAAACTTAAACCTCAACCAAACAGAGAACTAATTGAGGCCCAATTTCAATACCATTATTTTACTTCTGAAAATTTCACCAAAACCAAAGCTTGACAAGCATCACAGGATGAAAGAGAGCTTACTATCAATCTACCAGTAACATGTCCGTATACATTTCCTCGCCTAACCCTCTCATAAGGCCATGGCAGGAGCACAAGCATGATCAATGCCCATGTGAGAGTTGTAACCATCATTGTAACGAAACATGTGACAATTCTTACAGCAGATATCAATGAAGATACCCAACCATCTTCATAAACGTAAACATCGAGACTCGTCCTCGGCCTCTTTCCCACTTCTTTCACTGCAATTTGTGGTGTTTCTTTCACAGTTTTACCAGAGCTTGTGTTCAGAAAGTTCTCCAACCTTCTATTCCTTAAAAAGGAACTATTTCCAGTGTTCTCCATTTACCAAGGTTGATATATATTAAACAGAAACTGCTTGAACAGAGAAAAATGGAACAGATTATAAGATTCAAAATAAAACAGAAAACATGATGTTTGATTGTTGAGATTGTGATTAAAAATTGAACCTTGTATTTGCCTTTGGTTTCCGAAAATGTATAAGCGATGTTGTATACAGTAAACTGATTGAAAAATTAGTCTTGGTCCTCCTATGAAATATAAATACAGAACAAGAGTATGAATTTAAAACTTTTATATTTCTTTTCCTTGTCTCAGTTTCTGGCCAACCAAACAAGGCCTATCACTGAATCCTAGTCAAACAACACAGAACTTTCTCTGTAAAGAATATACTAGAAACAAAGCAGAGATTACGTGAAGTCTGAATCAAACCTCCATATACAAACTCTATAAAAGTTGCAACAACATCTGGGTCAATAAGAAAACTGATTGAAATATGGCAGCTCTCAGTTTGGTTGGCAAGAAACTGAATAGAAATAAAATAAGCAGACAACTCACAAAAATTTCAAAATAATAAACAAAACAACCTTAAATTTTCCCTCACTTTCAAACGAACTGACACGAAACTCCAAATATGTGGCTGAGTTAGTTACGTGTGTAACATGTGGCTTGTGTTGTTTTCCAAGCCAAACAGACCAGTTTTGACAAGACCCACCAAACATTCTTACCACATAGGACTTCGGTTGCACCTAGCTATACGGCTATGGGCAAGAATTCTCGAGAAAGTGTTTGCAGACCAAATCTAGGAATGTGAAAGAGTTGGAAAGAGCTTATGTAGAAATCTCATAATCCCATTGGATAAGGAGTGCGGTAATACAAGGAAAACAACAACTGAAAGGACCAGGCCTACGTCAAATTATGTGTCTGAAAAAATATTGGGAAATGCTATGTACCTTCTCTTTGTGCCTTCTCCTTGTGTCTTCTCTCTTCTTTTGTTCATTTGACAATTTAATCTCATGATCGGAACCGTTTAATATCAAGATCATCATTTATAGATCAACTCTGCAAAAAATTATCCAAATCAAAAATCGTTTAGTCATCTAACTGATATCAAATAACTAACGGTGAATTTAATTGTTACCAAAACCATCTATTTATTTGATAAGAGTTAGATGACTAAATGATTTCTGATTTGGATAATTTTTTGCAGAGTTGATCTATAAATGATGATCTTGATATTGAACGGTTCCGATCGTGAGATTAAATTGTCAAATGAACAAAAGAAGAGAGAAGGCACAAAGGAGAAGGCACAAAGAGAAGGCACATAGCATTCCCCAAAAATATTACCAACTCAGTGAAAAGTTTCTGACATACATCATTTTTAGAATATTTTTTATGGGATCACGATTCACACTTACGTATATTTATCAATATTATATTTTAATAGTATAAATTTTGTATTTACCCATATTATAATACATGAATTAGGCAGACTCATACCACATAATCCGTGTAAATAAAATATTACCACATCTACTTGCTGCCTTGTTGGTATTGAAAATTTAAAATATATTAATGACCATTTGTTTTAATAGATGACTTAAAAATTCTTTTTTATTGAAGAAGATTTAGTGTTTTTTTGTGAATATTCGACGGAAAATCATTTGAAACTTCTGATAAGATATGCTGGCAATTAAATATAGTTACTAGAATTAGTATGTGAGAACCCGAACTATATATGACATATACTATAATAAATATGTCGGACAAAAAAAAAAGTTAATAAAATATGAAGTGATGAAACCATGTTTACCATGTTTACCATGATGCTTGCTTTCCTTACGTAGGTAAAGTGGGAGTGTGGGATATTCTTTTTGGTGCAAACTTATATCCGGAAAAAACAGTAAAATAATTTAAATGAATTATGCCTGGTTGGTTAGTTTGGTGATAATAAATTATATTGCTATGGAGCAATATAAGATATAATTTTTTAATAAAGAGGCTTTATTTCAATAATTAAAGCTAGCCAATAGCATCCGAGTTACTATTTACTAAAAGATTTTATTAGTTGTATAGGACAGCATCTCCTAGAAGCTTATGTCATGAAGGAAAACAGCAAATGCTAAATTGCCAATGGACCAATTAAAAGAACACAAGAGCCCAATTAAAACAATGTAATTGGGTTTTAGCCCAACTAAAACTTCAGTTCGACAACCACTCACATAAAAGAAGAAATGGGTTGCCCAATTTAAGTTTTAACAAATTATTTTATGATTGGTTATATTTGGTGAGAATTCTAGTGAAATTTGTGTCAATTTTTTTATGTTGTGTTTATATGCATATGAAAGATATGGGTTAACCAAAAACCAATTTGATATTACTGAATTTTTGTAGACATAATTTGGGGATGGAAGTTGGCAGAGAGGTTGAAGCCCCTCAATATTGCTTGCATTAATTTCTCAGTTAAAATTTGGGTAGATATAGTTTTTTTTTTTTCCCTCTATATTTGTTATCTTTATTTTTTAACCAATAGATCCTTGAAGTCCGAACCAAGAACAAAGAATCAAACCTAAGATAATTTATAAAAATCGAAACTTACTAATCTTTGTATAAAAATGGACAGATATAAACACCGATTGAATGTGTTATAATAGTAGTTATTGAGTAGTTTAGTTAGAAGTATCGTATAATTACTCATAATGCATCCAAATTCAATATTCTCTCTCTCCAACTCAAAAAAAAGAATGTGTTATAATGAATTGACTAATTAATTAAAGTACCATCTAAAAATGTAGTTGCAACACTGTAGAGAAGAGCCTCTCTTGAATTTGCATTTGATTGTATACTAAAATGATATGTAGCTGGCCTCAAAGCTTCAAACCATATTGCATTCTTTGTCATTCTCCAAGAAAAAAAAGAGATAAAAGTAATATCTAGTGGTGAGGTTTTAAAATGTGAGAAATAGAGAGGCACTACTGCAAATATCATTATTTGCAAGCAGACCCACGTAAATGCGAGCAAAGGGCAGAGTTTTCCTCTCAACCAGTCTCTTCTCTTTGTAATTCTTCATTTCAGTGTTTTTTTCATCTTCCGCCTCTTTCCCGAACATCGTTTCTCAAAAAGGTAGTTCAATTATTCTCCTCAGCTTGCTCGATTTAACATTTATTGTTGATTTTTTTTCAAAGGAATTTGTGGATTTGCTTTTGTAATTTTGCACATTTGCGTTTCTCTTGGTTTCTGAGAAAATTCAAGCAAAAGTAAATTTTGCAGTTTGAAGTTTGAGTTTCTGGGTCTTCTTGTTTTCGTTTCTAAATGCTGAAAATGTCAGATTGATCTGTACTATGGCTAAATTCAGGCTTAGCTGGCTGAAACTGTCTTCCTTGTTTAAAGCACATAGAACTGAGATTTTTCCTTTCTTTTTTTTTTTCCTTTGATGCAGTTCTGCGGCTGAATTACAGGTTTTGTGGAACAGTTTGATGAACTTGGTGTAAACTTAATTGATCTTGTTAGTTTCGTGCTGAAATCTTGTTAAATATGAGTGTGGTGGGGCTTGATATTGGAAATGAGAATTGTGTAATTGCGGTGGTGAAGCAGCGGGGTATTGATGTTTTGCTGAACGATGAATCAAATCGTGAAACCCCAGCTGTGGTTTGTTTCGGGGAGAAACAACGGTTTCTGGGGTCTGCTGGGGCTGCTTCTGCAATGATGAACCCAAAATCAACGGTGTCTCAGGTGAAGAGACTGATTGGTAGAAAATTTACTGAACCTGATGTTCAACACGACCTTCGGTTGTTGCCCATTGAAACTTCTGAGGCCCCAGATGGTGGCATTTTGATTCATTTGAAATATTTGGGTGGGACTCATGCATTTACACCGCTTCAGATTACTGCAATGCTTTTTGCACATTTGAAAGATATAATAGAGAAGAATCTGGAAATTCCTGTTTCAGATTGTGTGATTGGCATTCCATCATACTTTACGGATGTGCAGAGACGTGCATATTTGGATGCTGCAACAGTAGCTGGGTTGAAGCCTTTGAGATTGATGCATGATGGTACTGCAACTGCTCTTAGTTATGGGATTTACAAAACAGATTTCTCCACTTCCGGTCCAACTTATGTGGCATTTGTTGACATTGGTCATTGTGATACCCAGGTGTCTATTGCATCATTTGAGGCTGGGCATATGAAGATACTATCTCATACTTTTGATAGGAGCTTGGGAGGGAGAGACTTTGATGAGGTCTTGTTTCGTTATTTTGCTGCACAGTTCAAGGAGCAGTACAGAATTGATGTGTATTCTAATGTCAAGGCAGGTATCAGGCTAAGGGCCGCATGTGAGAAGCTAAAGAAAGTTTTGAGTGCAAATCCAGAGGCACCTCTTAATATTGAGTGTTTAATGGATGAGAAAGATGTCAAGGGTTTTATTAAAAGGGAAGAATTTGAGATGCTTGCTTCAGGTTTGCTGGAGAGGATTGGTATTCCTTGTAGCAAAGCTTTAGCTGATGCAGGTTTAACTGCTGAGAAGATTTATTCTGTAGAGCTTGTTGGGTCAGGGTCTAGGATTCCAGCTATTGGTAGATTATTAACTTCTGTATTCAGGAGAGAACCCCGCCGGACGCTGAATGCAAGTGAGTGTGTGGCACGTGGATGTGCTCTTCAATGTGCAATGCTAAGTCCTGTTTTTCGAGTCAGAGAATATGAGGTTTGTATTTTGAAACAAATTATCATTTCTTGGTATCAAAATACCATGATATATTTGTTTGTTCACAATGATTGTTGCTTGTCAATTTCTTTTTTTTTTTTTTTTGGCCTTAATTTATTTTGCATCTATTCTAGGCAGATAAGGGAAATTGAAAGAATTGAAGTTGAAAGTGCATTTCTAGGTTTTCTGCCTCATGGATGGTTTATATGTTTTCCGTTAATTAAGCTGCATTTTGTATCTTTTTCTTTCTAATATGCAACATTAAGTTGTTATATACAATGTACCCTGTACATCAACATTTCTTGTTTGATCCTTATGCTCCAAACTTTCCTAGTCTATAAAGCTTACTTTTTAGTTCAGTGATCATAAAATGAGCTAGTCCACCCTGTCCCTACTCTTTCTTTTTCCCTGTCTTTTGAAAATGTTGAGAAGTACGAGTGCCTCTCATAAACTAAAGCTTAGGGATCATAGACATCTTTAACTTTGGACTACAAGTGGTTTAGTGAAAGATGATACTCCCAACATTGTGCATGGAAAAGAAAAAGCCCTAGCATGCTTCTTTTCTTTTTCTTTACTACCTCATTTTTAGTACTGTTTTTTTCCCCCTTTTTTAATTAAAGCATACTTTCCTTAGGAGTATAGCAACTATATGAAGGATCTGATCGTGCCATTTTCAACTATACAATTTTTTGTAAATATCTTCGTTCAGTTTGTTAATAGTTCTGGAAATACCAAATTACAGCTTTAATTTTCAAAATGTGGGCGCATATTATCTTTGTTGTTTGGATAGTTGTCCACAATGAAAGTAATTGCCTTCTGGGATCTATATGCAGGTTCAAGATTCAATTCCTTTCTCTATAGGATTGTTATTAGATGAAGCTCCAGTTTGCACAGGGTCAAATGGCATCCTGTTTCCAAAAGGCCAACACATCCCAAGTGTAAAAGTACTGACATTTCGACGAAGCAGTTTATTTCGTTTGGAAGCATTCTATGCTAATCCCAGTGAACTGCCTGCTGGTGTATCTTCTAAAATTAGTTGTTTCACGGTAATATATTATGCTGTACATATTCTTTTTTTGGGTGGGCTGGGAGAGTGGATATGTGGCTGCCAAGAGTTTTATTGGCAAGGATTAAAAACATATGTGAGTGAAGAATGATTAAATAAGAGAAGCAAAGATAAACCAAAGACAATCATGTTAGTGACAAATATTTGTTTGATTACCACTGAAGACTGCGAAGTTTATGTCTGATCTTCGCAACCTTGGTAATATCCAGGATCATGGGAACAGCTATTTTAATTTGTCTTAAGACATATATAGGACCCTTGAGTTAGACAACTCTGATATTTTTCAATATAAGTTATGTGTGTGTGTGTGTGTGTGTGTGTGTGTGTGTGAGAGAGAGAGAGTCATTCTAACTTTATTAAACAGATTTTCTATCTGCTCAGTGTAATTATCATTGATCCTTTTTTGGCTTACCTAGCAATAAAAGTGCCTTTTGTAATGGATTACAATTACTTCCTAGTTAATGGGCTGCACTTATATGTAGATTGGCCCTTTCCAAGCCTCCCACAACGAAAAGGCAAGGGTTAAAGTTAAAGTTCAGTTAAACCTCCATGGCATTGTCTCTGTTGAATCAGCTATGGTGAGTTAGAAGACTATTTTTTTCTGACACCATATCAACTTTTTCATTTACTAAGATTTTTTGTTCTGTAATATAAATCTTACATTGGCTTCAGGTGATGGAAGAACATGCAGATGATTCTTCTACAAGGAGTTTTGCCGAATCAAAAATGGACCCAATGGAGACTGATTGTGTAACTGCTTCTGGTTCTTCTGAGGCAGTTGCTGATGGATTTGAAGAGAGTACCTCTATGCAGTCCAACTCGTCACCTGCTACTGTAAGTTTGTTTTCAACTTCATTAGTGCCATGCATAAATTCACTGCCTTGTAAATTTATTTATTGCCCATAGTTCATGTTAAAAGAACTAGAGGTAAATCTGAAATTTGGATGTATGTGACAATTTCCTTAAAATTTACAGTAATCCTTGTCTTCTATACTAAATGTGTAGTTTATATTGGCTACTTATTTGGTTTTGCAAAGATTTTAATACTATTCCTGGCCGATTAGTTGCTTAATGGAGTGGATGTAAACTTATTTAGAAATCTCCCCTTTTCCAGGGTGATGGTAAAAGAAAGAATAAAGCCACCATGAGGCTAGAGATACCCGTTAGTGAAAATATATATGGTGGAATGACCAAGGCTGAACTGTCTGAAGCTCAACAAAAAGAATTTCAGTTAGCCGAACAGGACAGAATTATGGAACAAACCAAAGACAAAAAGAATGCATTGGAGTCTTATGTCTATGAGATGCGGAATAAGGTACAACCTGTGTTATGTTTCTATCATGCTTGCTTTGGTCATATGATTCAACCTGCTCAATCACTTATCACTCATTTGAATCTCATTAACATCTCTGAATATGCTTGGGTCTTTACAAGCAGTATAAGGGCTCAAATCTAACATTCTGCTTATAATAGTGGGATTTGTATTTGTTTATTAGATCATTTTTTTTCCCCTTAAATGGGTGTGAGCAATATATTTTCAACCCTACAAATTTAGCTTTCATGGTGTTTGTGATAAAGTTCGAAATGCATTATGATGAACATTGATGTCTGGTAATTCCAGGATTCTAGATGAATGACCTCTCTGTATTTGTTTTAACCAAACAGTTTTTTGAATTGTCTTATAGTATGTGATGATCACCAGGTCTAGATATCATGTGGCTAAATATCAGTCCCTTATAGTGATATCCGTGTTTATCTAATTATCCATACCTGAGCATCTTCAACTTTAGATTGTCAGACTCTGTAGATCTTTTAGTTCATGCTGCCATATTTTGCCATAGGCTGGGTTTTAATATAAGGACATGCATGTGAATAGCTCTTCAACACATATCGAAGCTTTGCAAGTGATCAAGAGAGGGAAGCCATCTCCAGGAACCTACAGCAGACAGAGGACTGGCTTTATGATGATGGAGATGATGAAACTGAACATGCTTATACTTCAAAGCTGGAAGATATTAAGAAGGTTCTTTCCTCTTCTTGAAATCTGAGATTATTAGTTCCTATTTTCTTTATCCGTTCTTGATGTCTGTTTGATAATCATAGCTTGTGGATCCAATTGAGAACCGATATAAAGATGAGGAAGCTAGAGTACAAGCTACAAGCGATCTATTAAAGTGCATTGGGGATTACCGGATGGCTGTGAATTCACTTCCACCCACGGATAGAGAATCGGTATGACAATATATTTAGTTAATTATGGCTAGTAAAAATTTGATAATAATATTTCCTATGTTTTTGGCTTATTCATGTTTCAGATTCTTAACGAGTGCTATAAAGTGGAGCAGTGGCTTAGAGAGAGTAGTCAACTACAAGATTCGTTGCCAAAGAATGTTGAACCAGTATTATGGTCCAGCGATATTAAGAGCAGGACAGAGCATTTGAACTCGTAAATACTCTTTTAACTTCATAGTTTGCAACTTAGAATTCCAGAAACATAATGCTCGACTTTTGTTTTACTCATTTCTCTAGTTTACGGCAGGGTTCTTGAGTCTCTTGCTTGTTACTGCTACTTATGATTTTCAGTTTCAACTCTAGAGTTTAATTATGCTACTGCAAATAATTTCAGGACTTTCAAGCACATATTTAGATCCAGGGCTTGAGAGGACTACAAGGGTTCTAACCAGCTGGAGGGGGAACATAGGAGGATACCATGGCCCCTGCAAACTTTTGAGAAAAAAGAAAAGAAAATTCAGTATATGTTACAGAGAATACCAATATGTTGGGCTATGTATCACTAGTAAAACTTTTTGTCTTCTCTTTTATTCTTCTCATTAACATTACAGAGATTCTTTAAATTGGAATTCTCTAACTGTTCAAAAGCTTTAAAGATTTCTAGTTGAAAAAAAAAAAAAATTCGAGTGCTGCATGCAAGACAAAATAAATAAATAAAAAGTCTTTCCAATAGTCAGGCCAGCTCTTTTAGGACCTGTCATTTTTTCACCCACACTACACTTATCCTATCTTTAATTTGAAATATATTTTCACTAAATATTCTTAATAATAATTATTTTTGTAATGGCAATTTTTCCCATGGAACTCATTTAAAAATTTACCATTATTTAAGAGAAATTATAATATAAGTTAATATTATTAATATTTTACCTTACAAATATATTTACATAAATAGAATATTATTATTTGCACATCTTATTTAGAAAATTAGAATTAAATATTAAATCTTAATAATTTTTTAGAATAGCATGAAGACTACATAATATTTCAATTGGACTACCAAACTTAAATGTAGTTTTTTAGATTAGGTCACAAATATATTGGACCTTTTGTTTTGAGCATTTCTATTTGACATTTTTGTCCTTGTCCCAAATATGATGGGTCTTAAATAAAATTTATAAAATTTTGACAAAATTGTTCTAGATACTTTTATATTGTCTTGAAAATTGGTTAATATTGTCTTAACTTCAGTTTTAGTCGTAACTGTTCGACACTCAACTTCAAATTTAGTAATGACTAAATGCCAGTCACAGCTAAATTATGATACAGTCACAATTAGATTGTGACTGAATGAGCATTTTTATTTGACATTTTTGTCCTTGTCCCAAATATGATGGGTCTTACATAAAATTTATAAAATTTTGACAAAATTGTCCTAGATACTTTTATTTTGTCTTGAAAATTGGTTAATATTGTCTTAACTTCAGTTTTAGTCGTAACTGTACGACACTCAACTTCAAATTTAGTTATGACTAAATGCTAGTCACAGCTAAATTATGATACAGTCACAATTAGATTGTGACTGAATTGAAATTTGTTTTAAAGAAAAATTGTACTCCAATATAGTATAAATAGATGTCAAAACAATACTTTTACTCAAACTAATACTTATTTTAGTGGTGGGAGTTATCTGTTTCAACTTACCAAGACAATCGCAATTAAATTGTAAAACAGTCACAGTTAAGATGTGATTTGATTAATTTTTTTTAGTTTTAATAAAATATATTATAAATTAATATAATAGTACGAATATAATATATATATATATTTATTATAATGACATATGATGCAATATTTGTAAATTATAATACCTTTTACTATATTATTATATTTGATTTTTTAACTAATACTTTATTTAAAATATTATTAAATTTTGATAATTAAACTAAAAAATTATTGAAATTTGATACTTAAAGTCAATTAATCTCATCTTATTTTCTCTCGCTAGTCACAAATCACTACTCACTCTCACACTCTCTGAC
>QANT01000572.1:0-12797 GCA_003254885.1 Purshia tridentata
TCTATTAAGTGTTGTATAATTTCTCGCAAGCGCACAAATCAATTGTAATATAGATATGCAAGAGTGAGGTCGTACCCACAGAGATTTGTTTTAGGAATTAAACTTTATCACCTATCTAAACCCTAATTAAATTAGATAAAAGAATTAAATTAAAAGACAAACTGAATTTAATTGGTCTAAACTGAAATTAAAAGAAAAGAAAGTAAACAAAAATATGAAGTAAGGATTTTAAGGTTGTAAACAGACTTTGGAATACTAGGGATTCAATTTCACCATAACAATCTAAATTCATGAATTAAGCTAATTATATCCAAATTCACCAACNATCCAAATTCACCAACTCAATTTCTAGGGTTCGTTCCTCCTCCTGTATGATTATCCATGATATGTGGTTTTAATCAAGTATTCAGAAACATAATTTAACTATGATGTGTAGTATAAATTATCTATTCCAAATCCATTAAGCATAAAAAGAATAAATAGGAACCAAGTAACACTAACATGATGTGTGTCACATATTACCCTTCCTTTCACTAGTTCAGTCAAGAATCATATGATGTGTATGTAAACTAACCAAGATATACTTATTCTAATGGTGATCAAGCATGAAAACAAGCATATATATTCAATTAAGCATAAGTGAATGGAACCAGAAAACTGAATCAATTAATATTGGATAATTAACTTAAAACATCAAATAAAATTGCTAGGCTACATTGAAACCCTAGTTATGGAATTTAGTTACACATTCTGAACATGGATACAAGCAAATTAATCCTGAAAGACATCTGAAATTTAAGCTTGAATAACGGGAACCCTTGGAAAACCAATTCTGATGTTGAACTGCTCTTCTAGGCCTCCTTGCTTGCGGTTATTGTGTGGCTAAGTTCTAAAAACGAGTTTTCTTTTAATGGCTTGTGTAAGGATTCTTTTGTGGCCTTCTTCTCTTCCTTTTATATTGTACAAATAGGGTTTTAGGGCTGCTGAAACAATTCCTAAAGCTCACACCAAAAACCAGCCCATTAAGGATTCCTTATGCTTGTAGGAAAAGGTTTCCTCAATCAATTCCACCTCCAGCTGTCATGAGGAGATAAAATCAACCTAGGAACTCCATTAAATCAGCTATTAGGCCTTATTTAACTTCCCTAAATCACAAAACACATCCAAGAAGCATAAATTTCCGAATTGGTAACTTTCCCTTTTTGGTTCTTCAATTTTCGCACAAATTTCCTGATCTGACCAACTGACGCTTAAATCAACATATCTTCCTCTAGAAAATTCGGAATTGAGATCTGTAAAATTCTCTAGAAAGCTAACTTTCAGAGCTTTCCAACCATATAAAGCTCAACACCTAATTCCTTCTGAGATGGTACAGTTTAATCTGAAAATTTGACTGTCTGCCAAGACCAATTTCACAAGTTTTCCATGCTTCATAACTCTAAATGCATTCATTAAGCTCCTAGAATTAAATTACTAAAAACTAAACAAAAGAAGATTAAAATGCACAAGTTTAACTCAAAAAAAAAAAAGCAATAAACTAAGAAAGAGAGTGTAAAATGAATGCAATTTTCAGAGTTATCACTNAGGTGTAAAATGAATGCAATTTTCAGAGTTATCAATGGCACTTGTATTCAAATGTCAACTTTTTTTTTCTCAACCTGCCTTTGCAGATAGGCAAGACAAAGGTCTTCCTAAGAGCTGGTCAGATGGCTGAGTTGGATGCAAGAAGAGTAGAGGTACTTGGAAATGCAGCCAGAATCATACAAAGGCAAATCCGTACGCATATTGCACGCAAAGAGTTCATTGCAATTCGTAAAGCTGCTATTCAATTGCAATCTTATTTGCGAGGTATCATCTTATATTGCCATTAAATAATGCTTTAATAACTTCTGCTTCTTGATCTGATTGACATTGATCTTTGCTCTGAAATAAAGCCATGCAATAGTTAATCCATACTGTAAAGATGCTGAACTTTGCATCACGAAACTCTACAAATAAAAACGTTAGTGCTATAATTTTCAGTGTTCAAAATAAACAAGTGTTAAAAAGACCAATGATATAATTGTGATGTACTAGCTGGAATATAATAATAGTAAGCATAAAGTACATTTCATAAACAATATACATCTCTTAATCACACTGAATTCAGAAAAAATAGGAATGTATTATCCCTTGCCCTGGAATATATGTTATTGTATTTCGTTGGTTGTTTTAGTTTTAGCCCATTGTAATACATATTATAACCACATTCTTGGCTTTTATATAGGTTTATCTGCTCGTGAACTTTATGAGCAGCTCCGACAAGAAGCAGCAGCTGTCAAGATACAGAAAGATTTCCGGCGATACATTGCCCAGAAATCCTACTTGACAGTACGGTTGTCTGCAATCACATTACAGACAGGCTTGAGGGCAATGACTGCTCGAAATGAATTCAGATTCAGAAAGCAAACTAAGGCTGCAGTTCTTATCCAGGTCCTATTCTCATTCATCTCCTGATTGGGTTGTCTTAATTTTTTGGAACAAAATCTAGAACTTGCATGTAGCTAATTTAGTTTCCATGATGCACCGGAAGCAAAATAGTGCTCCTTTTCTTGTAACTTGTTTTACAGAAATGAATATTGAATGATCGATCTTTATTGGTTGCTTGCAGGCTCATTTGCGTTACCATATAGCATATTCATACTATAGGAGTCTCCAGAATGCTGCAATAGTTACTCAATGTGGGTGGAGGCGTAGGGTTGCCCGGAGAGAGCTTAGAAATCTCAAAATGGTTTGGATTACAGTCCTTAATGTGATTTTGTTTCTGTACTTAATATGCATTATACATAATGTGTAATCACAATAAGTTTTAAATTCACTCAGGCTGCAAGAGAAACAGGGGCCCTAAAAGAAGCTAAAGACAAACTAGAAAAGCGTGTGGAAGAACTTACATGGCGCTTGCAACTTGAGAAGCGATTAAGGGTAATTATATTTTTATCTAGTATGCTTTGTCTTGTTGGTTGGTGAGGCTGAGTAGATCAAAGTTTAATAACACTGTAAACTAAATTATGCTGGGTTTTATTGCAGACTGATTTGGAAGTGGAAAAAGCCCAAGAAACTGCTAAGTTGCAAGAAGCTTTGCATTCAATGCAAATACAAGTAGAAGAAGCAAATGCCAGAGCAAGTAGAGAACAAGAAGCAGCTCGGAAAGCTATTGAAGAAGCACCTCCTGTCATTAAGGAGACTCCTGTTATAATTCAAGACACTGAAAAAATTGATTCATTGTCAGCTGAGGTGGAGAGTTTGAAGGTGAGCTCTAATTGGATGATAATTGCTAATTCTCCCCTGATGAAGTATCTTCTCCTTTGAGTTCTACCAGAGTAACAGTAATATTGTTGCATTTTTCAACTAAACCAGTCAAATAATAATAGATTTTGGTGATTGCTGTGTTCAGTGGAGGTCATGTCTCTCAAATGCGGACAGTTACACTTAAGACCCAACTGGTTGTGCAGGTTTGGGGTTAGGACTGTCAAGTGGCTGGGTTAGCTTGAAGCCTGATCTGTTTGGGCCGAATTTTTAGCTGAGTTTATTTGAATTCGGGCTTGGCTGATTTCAGATAGAGTTTTTAAGCCCAAATTGAAGTTTGGGAAGATCTAGGATACGTCTAATTCAGTCCGATATAGGCCCAGCCTGATATATATGTGCAATTTTTGTTACAAAGGGTCAAACCTTCACACTTGAACTCAGCACAAAGCCCAATGAACCAAGTTCGATCTAAAACTTCTGGCCTAAATAGTGGGTCGGGCTGAGCTTGGGGTCAACCATTTGCACCTTGGACTGGACAAGGTCTGACCCAGCTTAGCCCATTGGCAGTCCTAGTTGGGGTTTGTTGCAGGTTCATATTTTACATCGGAGTCATAACTTATTAGCTTGTATCATTTCATGAGAACATAATGATAATGATGATTGACCTCAAAATTTAACTCATGTAATATGCTGACTTAATGAGGCCTTGGAACTGTACAGGCCTTGCTGCTATCAGAAAGACAGGCAGCAGAAGAGGCCAGGAAGGCTTCTATCGATGCTCAGGCTAGAAATGCAGAGCTGGTCAAACAACTGGACGATGCTGGCAGAAAAGTGGATCAGCTTCAGGAATCTGTACAGAGGTTTGAAGACACTAGTGATAATTGGAGCCTTTAATTATGTAGTATTGCTATAGAAATGATTCAGACTCTTATAATCTGCTATAAATTTTCATCTTGAAATGTACTATTCCCTTGCCTCTTTTTTCTTGATATGTACCTTTTTTGTATTTGTTTGTTTATGTACAAAACATCTCTCACTCGCTCGCTCACCTTCTTCCAAGTTCCATGACACTGTTTTACTGTTAATTCATTTTCATTGGAGTTGATTTATTTTTCATAATTCAGGCTAGAGGAGAAACTTTCTAACACAGAGTCAGAGAATCAAGTACTTCGTCAACAAGCACTGACAATGTCACCGACTGGGAAAGCTCTATCTTCAAGACCAAAGACAGTGATTACTCAGGTATCTATTGAATTTGAGGTCATTACTCCATATTGATCTTGCATTTTCATTTAAGCTCATTGGATGAGTGTTTCTTGAAATTTGCAGAGGACACCAGAGAATGGGAATGCTCTAAATGGAGAAGCCAAGGTCCCATCAGTAAGTGGGCGTCATTGCTTCTATAAATGAGAAGTTGAAATATTTTACTTGTATTGCTTACTGTTTCCTTTATGCTTCAGGATATGACTCTTACCATATCAAATGCACGTGAGCCTGAGTCAGAGGAAAGACCACAGAAATCTCTCAATGAAAAGCAGCTGGTAAGTGGCTATTGGCATGCCCTGATGGTCTTTCTTTCTCTCTTTTCTAATTTGCTTGTTGCAATTTACTTTTTATTTTCAGGAGAACCAGGACTTGCTGGTCAAGTGTATATCACAAGATTTGGGTTTTTTTGGGGGAAGACCAATTGCTGCTTGCGTCGTATACAAATGTCTTCTTCACTGGAGGTCATTTGAAGTGGAAAGGACTGGCATTTTTGACCGTTTAATTCAAACAATAGCTTCAGCTATAGAGGTATGTCACTCTTGGTGGTTTTTAGAGATCCAAGTCTGCTTGTCCAAACTTTATCATACCTTCTTGATACACTTCACTGAGGACAAGTTTTGAATACTCTTTAACATGCTACTACTGCTGGTGAATTTACTTCTCTGCAGGTCCAGGATAATATTGATGTATTAGCCTATTGGTTATCTAATACCTCAACTTTATTGTTGCTGCTCCAACACACACTTAAAGCGAGTGGAGCAGCTAGCTTGACACCACAACGACGGAGAACAACATCAGCATCTCTTTTTGGAAGGATGTCTCAGGTAAGAAGCATTTACATTTACATATATTCTAATTTAAGTACCTTTTCTTATGCGGTGTGTGATATTGCTTCTTATCCTTTTTTTTCAACCCATTTTTGATTTTTACCCTTGTAAATCTTAGGGATTAAGGGCTTCTCCTCAAAGTGCGGGACTCTCATTTCTTAATGGTCGAGGACTTGGTAGACTGGATGACTTACGACAAGTAGAGGCCAAGTATCCTGCGTTATTGTTTAAGCAGCAGCTTACTGCATTCCTTGAGAAGATATATGGGATGATGAGAGACAATTTAAAGAAAGAGATCTCACCATTACTCGGATTATGTATCCAGGTGGCTACTTCATTCTTTTTTGCATGCACTACAGTTGGTTTTACTGTAGCTAGAAAGAGAATGAAGCTATAATAGCATATAAATTGTTTCACAAAGGAATTATAGAAATCTAATTGGGGTAATCTTGCAACATTTTATATAAGTACAGTCTATCCTCTAAGATTGTGTAACTTCAAGCTAATTTTTGTTAGTTGTTTCTGGTTCTGTGGGAAAAAAAATGTTTTTTAACTGTTTCTAGAATCCATAGCTATTAGTAAGATAAGAAAGAGGAGTTATGTCTCAACATGCTACACAATGACCCTCAAAGTGCTGGAGATTATTCTTGTTAATAGTAGTGAAATTAACAATTTTGTCCTTGTTTCCCTGAAATAACACATAAACTCTTACAGACATTATCCTCATTAATGATGGGGATACCATCTTGGATGACAGGCAAATTTAATTGCTTTCTCTTTTCCATACAATACAGGCACCGAGGACATCACGAGCTAGTTTAGTGAAAGGGCGTGCCCAAGCTAATGCTGTTGCACAGCAAGCTTTAATTGCTCACTGGCAAAGCATTGTGAAAAGCTTGAACAATTACTTAAAGACAATGAAAGCCAATTATGTGAGTTCTATAGTTCCCCAAAGAACATCAAAAGTAGTGATTATTGTTGTAGCGAACAGTACTTTTATCTTATATTGTTTGGATTTACACAGGTGCCTCCCTTCTTAGTCCGCAAGGTGTTCACTCAGATATTCTCATTCATCAATGTTCAGCTATTCAATAGGTACATCCAATCGATTTCTCTTTACTCATGTTTTTCTGTAACAAACACTCACTTTCTCTAAAGTTTATGTGGCATCTATTTCAATCTTTTTCTGCAGTCTTCTTTTGCGGCGTGAGTGTTGTTCATTCAGTAATGGGGAGTATGTAAAAGCGGGTTTGGCTGAATTAGAACAGTGGTGCTATGAGGCAAGCGAGGAAGTAGGAACTATACAACTCTATATGAACTTTATTTTCTGCATTTTTTCATGTCTTTACCTGAAATTTTGTTGTCTACAGTATGCAGGCTCAGCTTGGGATGAATTGAAGCATATTAGGCAGGCTGTTGGGTTCCTTGTAAAATTCATGCCTTTAATCTTTCAACTGCAATAACTGGTAATTATCAGTATTGCACAATGAGCTGACTATTTTTTGTTTATTTGTTAAAAATTCAGGTCATACATCAAAAACCGAAGAAGACTTTGAATGAAATAACAAAAGAACTCTGCCCTGTGCGTACCTCTTCCTTTGAATCACTCATTCTTAATATTGGACCTTTTTCTTTTTCCTTGTATGTTCTCCTCCTGATGTTATTGTATGTTCTCCTCCTGATGTTATTGCTTGTGGCTTTCTCAGGTGCTTAGCATACAGCAGTTGTACAGGATCAGTACAATGTACTGGGATGATAAATATGGTACACACAGTGTGTCTTCAGATGTAAGTTGACTTCAAACAGCATTGAATATATTGATCTGTGTGATCCTTCATGCGTATTTAGCTTGTGGCCTCTGTTTGTGCTTCTTGCCATTCTGAGACTGAAATCTTTGTTTCCTGATGACAGGTTATTTCAAGCATGAGAGTTATGATGACAGAAGACTCCAACAATGCTGTAAGCAGCTCTTTCTTATTAGATGACGACTCAAGGTACTCATCCATGATATCCAAATTACAGAGGAGTTATGTATTTGAATAACCCTCGGCAGAAATTTGTCTTTTTGCTCATGCTTTTATGAATTTTAATGCAGCATACCATTCTCGGTGGATGACATCTCCAAGTCAATGCAACAAGTAGATATAACAGACATTGAACCTCCACCGTTGATTCGTGAAAACTCTGGGTTCGGGTTTTTACTGCCCCGCTCTGAGTGACATTTCTGATCATGGTTTTTGATGCTCAAATCATGTTCTCATGGTTAGCTCCTAGACACACAGCACATCAATTGATGTGCTGAACCTGTGCATACGGTCATTGCTTGTATAGTACTTGTTTTGTGAGCTCATGCCATCTATCTTGGTTTGATGGCTGGGTCTGTCCCTTCATTCTTTCCCTCCCGTTTTGTCAACATGAGGGTATTTGTTAGAAAGCCGTATCACAATTTATGTGATATCATGCCTGGTAACAGGCATTGGTTCCCAGTAGCCTTCTTGTTTGTTGGGTTTAAGGTCGCGGCTACTGGTTTTTGAGTGAAATGCTTTTTGTAGGTCATTATTTGTTGTATGTGGAAGCAATTTGTAAATTAAGTGGTGTAATGTGTTCTTATTTTATTTAAATATTAGATGGAAGCCCATGTATAACAACAATACACATTATAAAGCTATTGGACTTTTATTTTGTTTTGTATCTTCTTTTTTTCTTGGAATTCATTTCAAATTTATTCCTTATCTTCAATATAGGTTTTTGTGTTTCTTTTATTTACAACCATCCAAAAGATGTCTATTCTTTTTATGTATTTTTTGTTATCTCAGAGAAAAAGCACTTTAATAGCGTCTGAAAAGAGAAAAAAGGAAATATACAAAGAAAAAATTGGTGAAAGAAGTAAGAACACAAAAGTTTAATGGATCAAGAGAAAAATGACATGTCATTTTGTTCTTCATACTGTTGTATTTGTATTAGTTTGCTCTAAATTTGTTTGCTATTTAAAGTAGTCAAACATCCATCACGATAAGTTTTTATTTAGGGAAAAATGGTAATTATGTGCTCATCATTTGTATTAATTTAGCTAAATTGATAAATTTAAGAATTTTAACTCATGTATCAATGACTGTTCATTAGCTGCTAAAATTTAATGCGTTATCCATGCTTTTGGTATGCGGTAAGTGTAGCATTGTTGGGGCACTAAAGTTTGTATACTTGTAATGATACATTACAGTTAAAACATGTTCATAAGGAAAAAAAAAAAAACCGTATATACTTAAAACACTAACTTGGTCGATAAAGGTTTTGGACCAGGATTCGTGGAGAGTTTATGGCATAGACTTCATGTACCCTCTCATTGATCCATGTAAGAAAGGAAAAAGCGTTAAACCAACTTGGCATTCATTATTTTGAGATTTTGAGTCTCAAACATTCATTATTTTGCTTGCCCATTGAAATTAGAAATTTGGCAGAACCACAAAAGTAAAGTGGGTGATCTACAGACTCTACACAGTACCACAAAAGGTGTAAGGGAGTTCTGTTGTTGACAATGAAAATTCTTTCTTTGCAAATTTGTACATAGTCTGAAAAACAAATATAAACATCTACAACAACAAAATATATGATTTTCGCGTGACTAAAGTGGATAATAATACACAGTTGTTAGGACTGGCATGCCTCAGCAGAATTATTGATCTCTCCCTCATGGTCTAAGGCTTGATCTTGCTGAGTTTGCATTGGTTTCACTTCTGTTTTCTTCTTCTCCTTGAGAATCACTTGCCTGGGCATTACCTCTAGCAAAAAACTTCCTCCATTCCACGCAGATGCAGAAACCTTCAGCAACTGGAAAACTACATGCAACTCATATGACAAGAAGATAGGGACCGTGAGTGCCATGGTTGCCACAGTAAATAAGGCTTGGAGCAGAATGTACATAAACAAGCGATTTTGATCCCCAAGCAAACCACTTAAGCGCCACCACATATTGTTTGCTTTCTGTGCCTTCTTTGAGAGTTCCCTGTCCAAAATGAAATCATCAGAATAAAGGCAAAAGAAAGAACATGAACCAAAATGCAGAGGACAAGGAGGAGGATAGAAAACCTGTAGGAAGTCATGACTTCAGGATCTCTTAACAGCCTTTGTCGACGTAAAACATTGACAATGAGAAAATACAAAACCTGCCAGAGGGTGTAAGCAAACAAGGGCACCCAAAACAACCATGTCCATAGGTAGGATTTGTTTTCCACATAAGGCCATGAAGCTCTGCGAGAAGTTCCTTCTGGATGCATGTCTGCAAAAGTTGCTGGATCCCACCATCGAATGGTGAAGAATACTAGCCCTGAAATGAAACCTATTTTGTCAGGGGCATGATGGCTGTATATAGCAGATCACCACAGACTATGCAACATAAACTCGACCTCTGTTTTGAGAGAAGATCCAACCTATATAATACTAAACCCTGATTTGGACATTTGAGTTGCAGCTCCTGACTACCAACAATTGATTTTCCTATAATTACAGACCATACAAGCAGTTTAGTACTATTTCTACTTCAATTTTTAATGGCCTTGGTATTATTTTCTGCTTAAGACTTTTTATCCACATTCTATAAGTTCTTCAAAAACTAAAGCATGATCCCCTTATCTGATTGGATCTACGCTAAAGTTTCTATATAAGACAATGTTCCAAAAATAATATCTATCGTAAAATCCTTAGAACTATACAACCACCATAGTAGAAGTTCTCTTTGATCTCATATATGTGCAGACATTCAGCACAAGTGAATGTTGTGGGCAATTTTTATCTATTATCCAATTTGAATATACTGTATTCAATTTATTGGAAAAAAAATCCTTACAAAATTTTATACTACAATAAAGAGAACGTAAAAAAAGGATAGACTCACCAGGTAAAAGATGTATGAGGACGCTAACTAGTTTGTCAAGAGAACTAAAAACCAAGCTACAACGCCAAACAATCAATGCCCATGCTAATGGCCCCTGCAGATGCATTTGAAAAAGTCAACAATTTTACAAGTGAATCGTTACTTCTTCACAAATCAAAGTAACCAAGAATTTTTTGCTTACCTCAGCAAACGAGAAGCAGACCATGAAAAACTTTTCATTCCTTGGATAAAGAAGAAGGTTAAACAAAAAGATCGTGTTGGCATAGTAGCAGAAGTCCTAGGGCATAGAAACAGTTGTATCACTTCTTCTTTATCATCTTTAAATTAATCCATAAGAAGTAACAAAATATAAACGAAAGATCCTAAGAGCATGACGGTCATCTAGAAAATCTTGACTGAAAGAGGTGTAACTAATACTGACAAAGAGGAAGCAGAGACTAACTGTTTGAAAAAGTTCCATCAGACACATTAAAAGTAACATATTAAAATTCCTTCTACCATCTATTAGATATATTAGAACATGGAAAGTAGCTAGCCTGAACACTAGGTCACTACTTTGAATAAACAGGTGTACTTAACGAAATCTATTGGAATGACTTACCAGAAGATAGTAATGCCATTTCTTGAACCGATAATATATCCAACGAAGCGGAACAAATATGAGATAGAACAAACAATATACATAGCGAGTATCTTGGGGTCCTGTTCAAGAGAAAATTTATGGAATAAATACAGAATGGAATTTTTGTTCTTCTTAGAGAGCAATAATTGCTATTCATTTTATCAATCAGAAAACTTTACTCGCTCCCAAGAGGAAACAAAAGCCACCGAACCCGAGGACCCCAACAAGATGCGTCACCTAATCAAGAAAAAAGCAACTTATATTATAACAAACCCAAATGATAAAAACCAGATTACATTCACTTTACACAATGATACAAAGACAATACATGGTATTGAATCAATCACATCAAATTGGTTTTACAAAAAAACTGAAGCACCTACCTTGTTGATGAATTGTTCATGTTCTTCAGCTTGTTTGGCGAGCTTAACAGCCTGTTTAGAGAGGATCTCCTTGGTCTGAATCGCTTGTTTCGACAAAATCTCTTTGGTTTGAGCTACTTTCTGACAAACCAAACATTCCCATGTCAATAAAAACACAAATAAACACAACCCACAGTTCAAAAACGCAACCCAAACAAAATTAAACACAACCCACAATTCGAAATGAATCGAAATAACGAATTATTCTATTACAAAAAAAAGGTACAAATGGGTCATACGGTCATACCTTAGATCGATCTTTGAGTCCTTGCTTCACTCTCTGAAACGAATCTCCATTTGTTTCCTCCACAGGCTCTTCGTTGCTGGACATATTTGCTATTCGAAAACAGTCACAGAGATAGAGAGAACGAGAGAGAAGGAGAGGGAGAGAAGAAAATTGAAGGTAGGGCTTGGTGTATAAATATATCGACACAGAAATCTGTTAAAAGAAGCGAATGAATGCTCTCTCTGCTCCCACGCACAAAAGAAGAGGTTTCGTACCTTTTTTTTTTACGTTTCTAAATTGGCGATTGCATTATTAAGGCAAGCTGCTCTCATAACTTCTTTTTCAATTTTTACCCATATGGAATGGGTCACATGAAACTCGTCGATATACGATAATTGAGAGAAAAAATAAAAGTAGAATAAGAAAAAATTGGCTGTAATATATTTTGTAATAATCAAAACCTTCATCAAGTATAAACAATATTGTTAGATATGTTACATTTGCACGTTGTATGTTACTCACCGATGTTTTCTAAGTATATCATCCTCTTAACAGAAATTAATAGAAGTTGATAGAAATTAAGTAATAAAAATTAATATAAAGTAACAGCATTTAACCTCTATTAAAAAAAATGATATTTATCAAAAATATAAGTGAGTAACAGAAAAGTGATGAGAGTTTTGAAAAAAAGTGATTTGATTCTAGCACAAAAATTTACTGTACCATAAATGAGAGCAAACGAAATCAATTCACTTTACTTATTAAATTACTCCAATAACTCATTATTTATTTATTTAGAAGACAAATTACTTGATAAAAATTTTTAAAAGTGATTGAGACAAAAGCAAGAAAAATAAGCTCATTGTTTTCCCACATGAAATTATTTTTTTTTCAAAGGTATTTACGTGATCCATAATTCCATTAGTCCAAATTTGATAGTCTCTCAATTTTGTTGATGAACGATGCATGGTCCAAATTAAAGAGTTACTACATGTCGCTTCAAAAGACAACTCTTATAAAGGTTGCAGTTAGGCTCTGCCACGTTTAGAGCCACGTGGTCTGTTATATAGCAGCATAACGTACGTGCTCCATAGCTAACAAAGGAAAATGATCCAAGTCTTTTAGAAGATAGTACATTAGCAGCTTCCCAATTCATTGTTACGAGCTTGTGCTGTATTGCTGGGCCTTTCCACTACATAGGCCTGTTTAGTGGGCCAAACAGTTTCAGAGAAGACTTCATCATTGTATGCTCAGCAAT
>QANT01000573.1:0-14254 GCA_003254885.1 Purshia tridentata
AATTACATTTTAATTAATTTACTTTTTAATAATTTCATTTTAATCATTATTAATCAAAAATTGATTGAACTTAGTAACTAAAGTGAGATATAATTTCAAAACCTATTGATTTTTATGAAAAATTAAAATATACATTGACTATTATATAATATTAAAATATTTTATTGATTTAATTGTAATTTTCTATATTACTTATTACATAATAGGATGGATTTGTTTCACACCAAAAAATTACTTAGACTGTTGTGATAGTCTCTACATTCTCGTTTTTTAATTTGGGCAAACAAGAAATTTACACCTTCTTTTTATTTGAAAAATACTTTTTGAAATAGATAAATCACAATTGACCTTTCCAATTAGGGGTGGACATTGGTTGGCAAGGTCGATTTGGGTCCCAAACTATTGGCCACCCCGATGTCGCGGTTTGCCGAACTTCCAAATTGTAACTGTCTAGTTCTTTGGTTAGTTTGTCGGTGCGGAGCTTGGTCAGGTGGCGAGTCGAAACAGTCGGATATTAGTTTGGTAAAATGATGGTGGAGGAGCTCTCTGGTGCTGGCTCTCACTAGTGAAAGGTGATGGTCGAAGACTTGGCTAATTTGAACTAGGTTTCTTCCCTAACCACTGTGTGAAGATGGCTGGTAGCTAATTGGTGAAAATGACTATTGACATATGGCCGGGTTGGTAGAGGTAAGGGTGGGTTCGATTTGGTTACAAAACCAAAAGCCCAAACTGACTACCAACCAACGTCAATTGGAATAGGCTAATATGGAACCGAAACTGAACTGTTGGACGTCGATTACCAGCCCGGTTAGTCTCGATTAAGGTCGGTCGGTTTCAATCAGTAATGGGCCTACCGACTCAATGTATAATGGGCTAAAATTTGAAGCCCAAGCCAGCTGCTTTTTGATTGATTAATCATCCCTGCAGCCAATAACAGGCTACCACGTGGCACATACAACTATTGACAACTTGCCTGTAGCCCTCTCTCTGTGTTTTTTCCCCTCTTCCCTCTCATTTCTAGACTCTTCCACTCTACTCTAGTTTTTGCCTATTTAAGAGAACGTTTCAACCCATTTTTTCCCCTCTTCCCTCTCATTTCTAGACTCTTTCACTCTACTCTAGTTTTTGCCTATTTAAGAGAACGTTTCAACCTTCTTTTGGAATACCTTACCTCATATTTTATTTTTGTTACCTCATTTAGCACTCACCTAGGATTCTCTCAATAGCCTTTTGGCTATGATGTTAGAAAGAGAATAAGAAGTATTTTAATATTTTGTTTATGTACATTTAAATTAATGCAATAAAAGTTTAATTTTCATGTCTATCTTTTTCTCATTCTTTTATTTATTTCTATGCTTCTAAGTTATTATTTATTTACTATTAGTCTAGTTTAAATATTATTTTATTCTTTTTTTCTCTTTTATTTTAGTTTAAAACTTATGGGAGGTCACTAAACCTCCTCACCAAGGTGAGGAGGAAGCGCCACCATGAACATTATCAAGTAAATTTCTTAGCTAATTTCCCACTATTTAGTTCTTACAAGTATAGATTTTATTCATAAAATGAGAAAAAAACTTATATTTCACCCATGATGTCATATATCATGGGCAATTAGAATAGAACCTCTTTCTACATTTTTACTTTGTAATCAATTTTTTTTAACATAAGCTTTTTGAACTTTAGTTGTTCATTAATCTTTGGTTCATTTGGGTTGTTTAAAGTTTATATTCTCTAAGCAAGAACAAAATCTACCATAGAAATAATCAATTTTAGAGTAAATTATAAATATCCTATTATAAGGGCATTAAGTTGACTCTTAGGTGCCCTTTTTGTAGGAAATTACTAAGAAAAATACTAGAACAATAGTTATATTGGTGTGGAATCTTAATCTTGGTTTGTATACCATTGTTCAAGTTCCAAACCCAAAAGTAACATTTTTCTTTTCTAGTTATAACTTTTAAATTCTTGCACTTAAATTCCTAGACTTATTTTAGTTAAATTTTGGTCTAGTAAACTAAAAAATTAACCAATCATTTCTAAACTAGGTTAGATTTAAAATAATCAAAGTCTATATTATGTGCATCCACGTTATTAACATTTCCTTGAGTTCAATCTCACTCATACGAAACCTTTACTTCAAAGACTTGTTCTATTACGAGTAAATATAAATATAAATTTACAACAATAGGTCAAACCTTAGGCACCAAAAATGAAAAAAAATAAAATAAAATAAAAGGTTGGATCATAGAAAGATAGGGTGATAACAAATAGTTTTATTCAATTCAAACCTAAGATCTAAGATAATAGTATCTTTTAGAAATCGAACTAGGGTTTCACCTTAGGATTAGAAAAGAACGTTAAAATAGTTAACAAAAGATTGGATAGAAAGTTAACGTGGTTAAAAATATAGTTCATTGCTTGAAAATTAATTTTATGGTTTAAAAATAAACAGAAGGGAAGTATGAGTTTATTGCCAAAAATAGTTATTTTTTGGGGCCTATTGCTAAAATCCCCTAAAGTTATTGGTTGGATTGAGCTTATAATATTAGTGATAAAATACTTTACTTATACCCCCATAATAAGAGTTCGATTCTTATTTTCTCATTTTCTAAAATTTGGGTTGTATCGATATCACTTTACACCCTAAAGAAAAAATTGACTCATGTTGTCCCCTAAATTATGATTTAGCTGCAATGTGGGTCTTCCGTCCAATCCTTATAGGGATCCAAAAAAAGTAAGACATGACCCAAAGTTCACAAGGCTTGTGTATAACTTTTCCTAAAGATAAAAATAAGAAAATTAAAGTATTAAATAGAAGAATCTTGTGTTACAATTAGCCAATAGTATACGGCATGCCACATTTATCTTAGAATTGCATAAGTAGTGCCAATTGGCCGACTTCAACATGGAAACTCAAATTCTTGGTCTTGGTATATATAGCTAATAGCTGTATGAACATTGGAAATTCCTTGCAAATAAGGTCAAGGAAAAAGACCTACATACATGTTGCTAAAGAAAACAATATTCTTTAGGTTTACACAATGCGACCAAAGAAGATGTAGTTTTCAGCAATTAATAATTGTACCTATGTTTTCTTGTAAGCAATGCTATATGCTTTGTCTTTAACTAAATCCAAAATCAGTTGGAGGACTTGGTGTAGCTTCATCATTAACTCTTGTCTGGTCAACTCAAGAGTCATGAGATGTAGGGTCCTATGAAGATTATTATGGGCTTGAATTTCCCACTTGGATTCTTCTTGGCAAATATGATGTATGTAATATTATTACCCATATAATGTGTGAAAGTCACATGCTTTTGTGATGCCAATTTCATGTTATGACCCCACAAGCCATGTAATGTATGCAACTATATTGTATTGTTCTCTTCTTTGCATTGTAAATTATACATGATGTGTTGCCTTGCCCTTGTTTTCAGCAAAGAACAGGTCAAAGTATGTACCTTGGAAGATCAAACAAAGACTTTAGGGCTTCGTTTTTTCTTTTCTCAAAAAAGGAGACAAAATTGTTGCTATCATCCACACTCTTCGTAGAAGGATAGTTTTAGAGGCAAAGTCTACCAAAAATTCAAGATAGAGATTGCCAGGTATAATTGCCAAGAAGAAAAAAGGTGAATGTGCTAATCCACATCCTACCCGGATTATTTATACTTTATTAAGAGGAGAAATTTTATCTATGGTCTTCTAGGAAAATGTCAACTATACTTACATAACTCTCTTACATTAAGTAATTTTATTAATTAATTTTTTTATTGTATATTTAATTGATTTAAAACTTAAATTAATTAATAAATTACACACTACTCACCCTAGTTACTTGCTAATTTATATATTATTATTATTTTAATGAAATGAAACTTATATTATTCAAGATGTGAAATTACTTTCTGGTTAAAGAATCTTTTTCTAGTTGCTCTACAACAATTAGAAGATTCTCTAAAAGAAAAACGAGATTTTGCTTCGGGCAGCAACATACTACGGAGTGGTGGTCCCACTTATGGGGTCAAATCAATAATTCTAAGAAGAAATATTTGAATATTAATCTTATCGATTTCATAAATATCATACTAAATCCCATCAATCGAATCTCTTTTTCAAGAAATACGAGACATCTAAGTCATACAAGCAAAGAGATCTATTCATCATAGTTACATAATCAAACGATTTCCGATTTAGTTGATTTTTCATAAAGATGATTTTTATAGTTAAATTTAAAATAGTCAGAGATATCTATCTATACCAGAGACTAGAAAATGAACAAGTCAATAAGCCACACCATTGGCTTGGCGAGGACCATGGTACACCAAGGGATCTTAATATTTTTTTATTTATATGAAGATCATAGATGACATTATTAAGAAGGCACATGGTCAATAAACAGCCTTATTATCCTGAAGAGTGAAGGGTAGCCATGGAGGCTCCTCCTCCATCCAAACAACATTTCCCATGGATTACTCCACCAAAGACCTTATTGAATACTTGGAAAATTTAATCCATCACAATAATGTCTTTTTTATGTGGTGACAGATCGACCATAGGAGTACTCCGGAAAATAAACTAGGGCAACAAATGTCGAGCATACGTCGAAGACACCCGTTTTCATTTCATGGAAGTCTTTGTTGAACACATGACTGGTCGTAGGTTCAAATCTTACTTGGGGAGAATTTATAGTTATTGCTTTGATGAACTAGCTTCTTCAATCTCTTTTTTAAAAAAGGGGCTGAACATTTGTCTCTTAGTTTCAAGGACAAACATGAAAGGTCATCCAAAACGGTCTAGGGCACCAATCCAATATCGGCTCTTCTAGGCAGGCAGCTATGTGACAATACTCTAGAGAAAGTGGCGCTTTCGTGTAACATGCCATGGTCTCAATAATTTTGAGAACTATATGAACAATAATGAATTGAAAAGTTAATAATGACTCTCATCTACAAGTCAACGAACCTATTTACTTTCATCTCATTTTCTTTTGCATATTTTCTTTTTCCTATTATAATTATTTTCAAATTATGTGTAATTCTCCACTTGTTTTGAGATTCTTTCCTTCACAATAAAAAAAGAGTATAGGATATGAAGACTGTTAGCAAGTACAAGCATCTTCATTGTACCTATTATTGGGATCATTTTCATCTTTATTTATTTATTTATTTTTTCTGGTGTGGGTACATTGACTTTCATTATGTTTGAAAAATTTACAACATAATAAAAAATGATTTCTATAATGTTATCTAGCTAGAAGTATCTTTATATTGTGTGATGTGAGTGATAAAATGTCACTTTCTATGCTCTAATGGCCGAAATTAAGCCTAGACATGATGTTGAAATTTGGTCATAATGTAATTTTGAATGTTATTATATACTTTCATCTATCTAGTGTGCATATAGATATCAATAAAGCATATAATAATAATTATATGGAATTGTGTAGATGGATACAAGGTCTTAAAAGATTGTACATGATTATGACTTCTTCTCATCCGAAAATTGTGCCATTCTTTGTCTTCTCCCATACTTGTTTTTTTTTCCTTGTCAAACAGAAAGCCTATGAATGACTACCAGTCAACAGCTAAGTAGCTAACAAATTAAGCAAGTTTTGTAGACAATAGCAGGTGGGATTCGGCTTCTTGGAGTCTAAATTGTTGTCTAGATCTGCCAAAGTATGGGCAATTAAACTCATTTCAAGATATATGTTTAAACTCGATGTGTGAATTGAGATTTGAGATTGACTAGTTGGTCGGAGATTAAAACTTTTTTCTACGCACCAAGAAAAATTCTAAATAAATAGATTTCATAATTAATCCATATATGAATAAATGAAATATTGTGTGCTATAAAAAATTTAAATTATTACCAACCCCCATTTTGGAGCTATGTTAATTCAAAACCCCTCTCTAAATGACACTTATTTCCTAAACCTCTATTTTGACTTAGATCATTTCCAATATCCCCTAGTGATCGAAAATTATAGACACAAGTATGATTATTTTTAATTCATAATCCCTTATTTACACTTAGATCTTTTCCAAAAGCCCCTAATGAAAATATATAGACCCAATTATATTTTTTAATTAATTTAAAATTCATTTTTTCACACACACACATCTCTCTCTCTCTCTTCACTTGGTCCTTATAGTTTCAGTTGTGTCAATTTAATTCATATAGTTTTCTAATGGTTGCAATTTAAGGAGACATGCATTATATTGTCAATTTGATCAACAAAAATAGTACGTAATATGCATAAATTTACGTAGTAACAAAAATGCTAAACCATGCAAAAACCTAAAACATCCTTACCCATGTTCTTCGCGCACTAGTTTCGTCAAACAAAAATGACGAAATTATGCATGTGTTCTTAAATTGAAACTCTAGGGATCAAGTAGGACTTAACCCAAACTATAAAGATCAAAAACAAAATTTGGCCTAAAGTCAATTGATGCTTGATCTTTTATGAAGATTGATAAAATGGAGTTGATAAGGTTGTCACTTGAGAGTTTGCCTTATGGATCCTTATCGGGAGATATCTTCCCATTAATCGTTCCCCAATCCTATCCAGATGTTCTTTTTTTTTTTTTNTTTTTTTTTTCGGTGCTTGAATATGACTATTTTCGACATTTCCAAATTTGTTAACAAAGTGCCAGCAATTTCTCAACGCACTGGTTGTGATTGTTTCCATTTTTCTGCATCTCATTGAATGGTAAAGGAGTTTCTCATCCAAGAAAGTCTTATAAAGAAAAAAAAATGTTTTTAATCCATGTGTTTTACCCCGAACTCAATTGATCCATATATTTTATGTTATTTAAAATCTTAAGACAATTTAAAGATAAATTATCCACTTGTTTTAAAAAAACATTTTGTTGAAAGATTGTGAAACCATCTTATGGGTTTTCGAAAAATAATTTAATTTTCATATTATTTGTTAAAGAGATTGAGGCTCACAAAATTGTGTTTTAAACTTGGGATTTCTTTAAATTTTGTTTGAAAATCAAACTAAAAGTTACATACATGAATTTTTGGTCATTTGCGAGTTTAAACAAGCTATTAGTTTTTATTTGAAAATTTTTTTATGTCTAATACAAAATGTCCTAAAATTATAAATAATATACAACGCAAGGACTAAATTAATGTGGAGTTTTAAAATTACATAGAGCAAATATGTGTTTGGGGGTAAAACACATGGACCAAGCGTTTCTTTCCCTTTAAAAATATGGTGTAAATCTGAGTGTCCAAAGTACACAGAGGACACACAACAATCTCATAATAATAAAAATATCTACTCTAATTTAATAAGGGAAACCCAAATAATCGACCCTAAAATAATTTTAAAATAAAGCCCAAAGAGTTAACCCCAAAAAAATCCGAGTAATTAGACTCTAATTATAATAATAAATCCAGTAAAGAAAAAAAAAACCACATAATTTTGAAAGCGCTCCTATGCTTACGATAAAACAAATTTTCTTACTACATTCATCATCTTCCAAATTTTAGTAATCCACATTCACAACCAATATAGTGCAACAAAGTTCTCAGGCATCAGACAAAAGCTCTTCCCATGATAAGAAAGCATAGAATATTAACATCAAGATTAGATATCTAGATGTGAAAGTAACAAGTTCATGTTATGGCCGTCCCTCTCTACCAGCCTTTGCACTAACTGAAAAAATAAAAGGAAAACAATACAAATGTTCACCATGAATGACAATTAGCAATATACAGAACCTTACAAGTACAGGGTCCACTTGTCGGAATGATGCGACATACAGGACCTTTGCAATGTCTAATTATTCAGCACCCTGGTGTGTTTCAGTTCATAGGTAGTGAATCGGATGGTTCAGGGAGATTTGACTTAATTAGCTGTTAGCAGTTGTATTTGTTCCACCAGTTCACTGATGCACCACATCGCTGCTTGGAGAAACAAATATGCAAAGCAGCTTGCGTTGAATTGCACAATTCTTCAATAAGCAAGTAGATGGACTACTTTCAGCTTTATTGAGCATTGCTGCTATTGATCTGGCGGCCAAAGAAGAAAAAGCAGCAGCGGATATTTTACTCATGATTCACACTCATGATTCACACTAACTACAAAAGTAATTGAAGTGGACAATCTTCTTAAAACACATGAATTTTAAACGTATTAGGACATACCTCTTTTGAGTTAGTTTCACTATTCAACTCCGAGATGAGGTCTTCCAATTCATCAATAATGGCAGAATAACAGAAACAATATTGCTCCTAAAGAACCACAGGTAGGAGGAGAGCATTGGAATAATTTTTGAAGAAGAGGTTGGCACAGAAAATGAGACAGAAAAGAGTATTCTGAAATATTTACAATTTAGACAATAGGGGGAGAAGATACCAGTGTCTGGACCATTCCAATTCGCTGAGACCTAAATGTGGCTATTGTATTAGCAAGATCTAAAGCAGACATGTCCCCAGAAAGAATTCTCTGGATTGTATTATGAATTGTGCAGTATGTTCCCGTTCTCCCAATACCTGCACTGAGCAGGAGAGTGAGCATGTCAGCCGAACATGTATATGACTTGCCAAACATCGTTAAAATACATGCAAGTCATATGAATGAGTTTAACCTGCAGTGCACCACAATTGGGCCAAGGTTTGGTGGTACTTCATATGTTCTTTTCAAGATTTCACGGACAGCAATTGTGTCCATGGGAACTCCATGGTCAGGCCATTCAGGATACTGAATATGCAACACAGACATGGGTGGTTCATCTGACTGCAACAATAACAAATAGAATAAGAGGGAATACCAATCAAATCTTTCCACAAAGAAAAAGTGAGCCAGGTAGGTTTCAATTGCACATTCAACATTTTAAAGAGTCTATGAAGGCCATAATTCCAACAACAATTCACTCAAATAGTAATATTGTACGTACGAAGTTGAAGGGTAACAGGCCTACATAAGAACATATTAATGTTGTTAGTTAAAAGAAAAGGTTAACAGGCCTCCATTTATACATATTATTGATATTAATTAAAAGAGAAGGTGGCTCCTAATGCCTTCTTATCTCAAAAAGCTGAGTGAACATGTATTGTACAAGAACCCAAGAGTGCCTCTTTTATTTATTTATTTACTTTATAGAACAGAATCTAAAAGTGCCTTGCGGAATGTGAACTAAGAGTCACACATCTTAAGATCCATTTCTAAACGTAAAGAATAAAGACACTTAAAGACCACACACAATTAACGAAACAAGACAAAATTAAGTGCCATATACCAAAATAAACTTGACTACAAAAGCCATGAACAAAGATCTATCTAGGATGGATTTCATAGGGTTAACCAGTGTTCTAAAGGCATCAAGCTGTACCTTAGGGGGAGGAAACAGAAGCACCTTTGGCATAAGCCTCACACCTTTACCCCTGAGGCATATGCTTCACGAGTATCCTGGCATTCAAAAAACCTAAAATGAAATCCCAATTTCTTGATCATTCCAGGCCCAATACCATTCTCCCTCCGCTTGTTCCATCGTTTACAGCTCCCTAATGCCATATATTGCAGTAGCAGCTCTATACTTTATTCAACCCCTTTTTATCTTATTATAAATCACTTTCGGATAGAGGTTCCTCTTTGATGTTGCCAAAAATGAAGAAAGGAGATATAGGACCAAAACCTTTGACCAAGAGGTTTCTAGTATGGAAAGCCTAACTGCCCTTCTACAGCAAACACCATGAAAATCACACTTAGACTTCAACTCAATACGGTCAACCAAAGATGAGAGGCCTCAAACTAGCCCATCTAGTAATTGTAGTTCTCAAACAAAGTTTAAGTTTATCCACATACTATGGCAAAAAAAAAAAAAAAAGGTCCATCTGTTTATGGCCTAATTGGATATTAGTTGGCAATGGTTTCTGATTTTGACAAACTACTACAAAGCATTTTATAGAGATTAAATTATTTGAGTATATGTTTTATATATTGAATCAATGATAAAACAAATATAATTTTTTCAACTCTTTTTATATATTTTCAGTCATTAAAATTTGAGTTCCATAAGGCTTACATCTCAACTTTTGTAGGCTTACAGCTCACCTCATGGATAGTAAATCACCTCGCATTTCACAGGTAGGTTTCAACAATATTTAATTAATACTCATCAAAATATGATTTACTTTACAAGAAAAAGCCTGGTTTAAAAGCTTCAAATAGAACTCCAAAACACTCCTAGATATACTAAAACATTCATTAAGGAGTACAAGAATATTCAAAAACTTAAAAAAGAGATTGAGCTCTTCTAAGATCCAATTACATTTACTCTGAATAACGCTTGACATGACGATTTTAGATTGACTATTTAAGAATTTTACTAACTCTAAAATGACGTTTAAAAATGACATTGAGTCTTTTTAAATGAAAGCTGAAAGTTGGGGAGAGTTGGTACTTCCAAAGGATTTTTATTCTTTGATGTGTGAAAACACTGGTCTATGATGGTGGGAAAAAGCAAAACTTATGTAGGGATGCAATGTGGTAGCCATTCTTTGGGCCATATGGATGGAAAGAAACTGAAGATTCCCTTTAAGATTTTAGAGGGCTGGGGTAAGATGAACTTTAGGTTCAGATTTCAGTCAACGCTTTGGGATTCCCTCAGAATTTAAAGACAGCACCTGTGTGCTTTTGGTTAACTTTTAAATCATTTGTTTCTTCTAACAAACACTGACATTGAATCTTTTGGTTACCTCATACTTAATAAACCTAATCAAAAAAAAAAAAAAATCAGAATTTAAAGACAGCACCTGTGTGCTTTTGGTCAACTTTAATAAATCATTTGTTTCTTCTAACAAACACTGACATTGAATCTTTTGGTTACCTCATACTAAATGAAACCTAAACCAAAAAAAAAAAAANAAAAAAAAAAAAAAGGGCTACTGCATCATTTAAATCCTGATATGTACCAAAGGGCTCCCTATTTACTATCAAACCCTATCAAATTCCTATAGAATAAGTAATCAATCCTATCTATACTTCTTTAAAAACAAATATAAAAAATTAATATAATTCATAAGTTCTACATATATGCTTTAAAGTTGATTCAATAGCCATACGTATCCTGGACAAGAATGCAAATTATGCAATGCCTTACCTCCTTATGGTTCACCTCCAAAAGGCGCAATACTAATGAAGTGTCAGTAGTTCTTATCCACTTAGTGGCTATACATATATTACCAAATTCTCTAGGACCATCTTCTGCCTGAAAATAATCTCCACATTTAACCATCTGCACATACATACAAACAATAAAAAATCAGGAGAAAATATAAATCGTAAAATTATTTATCCATATCCAATCTCAAGATGAAATTGTCATTATAAACTCAAAATCATAAAAGACAAACTTTACACTAGTACCAATGTTTTGTTATGATGAAAATATGTCATATGGATTTAAGAATCAGTTCATAGGATCCTTCAGGAAGGGTTTCAAAACCTAGACTACAGATGCTTATTCCAGTTTGTCACCGTAACTAAGGTCTCTTTAACTGTATATCTTCCAATGAGGAGATGGCCAAGAATTAAAGCATACACAGTACCAGTTATTAACACCACCATTTTTTCAAATTCCTAATTTCATTGCCTTTCAAATGGATTTTGAAGGCACTGTTAAGAAAAAGATATTACTAAAAATCATTCTTTACAGGACAAAATACATTCATAAAAGAATTAGCATTCAAAGGGAATCTTTGAGACTTTAAACGCCAAACATTACATGTCAAACACAGCTAGAAGCTAGCCCAAACGGTGAGGGTGGGGTAATGGTTAGGATTATGATAGGTCCATAATTCAATTCCTTCCAATGCAACCAAAAAAACAAGAAGAAAACTAGATACTGTCTTGGATAGACAAATTATGGCTGATACCAAAAACTCAAATCAATAAATATGACTCAAAATCACAAAATACACCTGCAACTCAACACAGGGAAGTACCTTGTAATAGTCAACTAAGCGAGTAAGCATGACAACCACAGGGCAACGATTCTCAAATACCATCTCCCAGAAATCCTCATAGGTGTGCGGAAGTGGACCTTGTGTTGCTATAAACCGAGAAATGCTTTCAGACGAACAAGTCTACAATTAAAAGGCATTACTGAAAAGTCATAAGGAGAAGATGATTCCAAACCGAAATGGTATGACAGGCAGCTTGCCCATGTTATGGTGAACAACTGCACATGCGGCGTATTCAACCAAACAAAGAACGTGACACCACATGGCTGCACTGCTCACCATGACAAGAGCTAAATAAACATATAAGTTTCTATGTAGGGGCCATAAATTTTCTACCGTGATGAGGCTGGCATTGATGTAGCCCCTTGCCGCGGGTCTGTAATCCTTACAAGAGTTGAGAACAACCCTATTTTTGTCAACTGAAGGCAACAACAACAACAACAACAATAAATCAAAGTTCAAATCGCAACTATAAAATCTAATTCCCAACATGAAATGAATGCAAATAGAGCCAAATTAATGATACACATACATGGTATGACATCCGTGTAGCGATTTTTAATCTGATTGACACTGTCAAGAGCCACAGTGCAATTTCTCTTCATCTCGGATGGTGTTATCCTCTTGGCCTAGAATTAATGACAAATTTTAATAATCTGTTTTCTGAAAAATAAAATAAAGAGCGAACAAATGCAGACCTGTAAGTGAGCGAACTCCTGGTTGATCTGGTGAGGCATCTGGAGCTTGTCTTTGAAGAATTTGAGAGCCTGGGAGCAATATTGATGCTGATCGGGGGTAAGGGCGAGTCTCGGCAGCGGAGAATCGGCCAACAACTGCAAGGAAGGGAGGGGTTTTGCGGCGGCGGAAGAGGCGGTGGAGGCCATCGTCGTCAATCTCCGGTGGCTGCGGGAGCGCCTGGAAATGACGTTCCCCAGTTTTTGGATTTTTGAATTTTGGAGAGTGAGTGGTTTGGATATTTGGTAATTGGAATATTCTTGCTCCACTAAATTGCAATTGGGTTGGGTTGGATTCGATAATAATTTGAGTGCTTCTAAATGCACCTCCCAGTCCCAGTCTCCCAGTCCCACTAATTTTTTTTGAGTGAAATTTCAATTTTTTCTTTTTTACCGACAAGTAAAGTACATGATATTCGAGTTGGAGACTTTTTAACAAAGGAAGATTCCCTATCCAGATTTGGACAGGGGAATTAAATTTGGAATTTCATTAAAAGTTAGAATTTGTGAAAGGCCCAAGCAATTAAGCCTTTTTTTAATTATTGAGTTAATTATTTTTGGATCATTCCATATTAGACAGTTGAAATATTTATATTATTTTGACTTATTTTGTTAGCATATTGCTAAATAAATTTATAAATTTTTACAAAAAATGATAAAATAGGAAAAATTAAACTAAATATATTGAGGTGATCATCTCAATAAGTAAAGATTGTTGAAATAGCCTGCGCATCTGTGAATGACAAACTTCAATTCACTTATTTAGTATCATGGACAAATAAATCTAAAAATATTATATGGAAAGAAAAATAAAATTTAAAAGTCATAAATTCCAACTTTAAATTTCATTTAAATAGATGTCATTTTCAAAATTATAAGATAAAAGGACACTTACCACTACCATCATCACCACCACCACAACCCTCACTGCCACCATTGCCATTAATCGATGCTACTATCTTTATGAGAGCAGATTCTTTACCTGTTTTTTAATACTCCTTTGGTACCAGATAGAGATCTTAGCCATTGAACCATAATTTCTCTCGCTAAGTTTCTCTCTCACAATATTTTTTTTCAGTTTGAAAACATATAAACTCTCGAGAGGAATACAACGTGAGTTTCTTGTGTGAAGACTAAAGAGATTAAATGAAAGAAACTTGGCCTGTCACCTTTGAGTGATTTGCTATAAGTTGAAAAGGATTAGTTTTGTTTCCTCTTCATAAAAGAAGAGAGGGCTAATACAGATTGACAAGAAGAGGTTTGGTGGTGGAGATAAAAAATTGAAAGACTTGGGCCTGCCATTTCCTGTACAGAAAAGAAGAGAAAAATTGATATAAGATCTAGAAATTAAATTTTAGTTTTCGAGATAATTTGAAAGGTTTAAAAATTTCGAAGAAAATTTCGAAAAAATTTTGATTTTGTTAAAAATTTAGACTAAAATAATTTCGATAATTTCGATTTGATAATATTTCAAGACCTAAAAAAATTGAATTTCTTGAAAAAGAACAAGATAATGAGGCAATGTGAAAAAAAAAAAAAAAAA